>CAKNYM010042003.1:403-11887 GCA_932195095.1 Andricus curvator | reverse complement strand
ACGCTGTATAAGATCTTTACAGCTGTCCTCAACAACAGGATTGTTCGGCGAATTGAGCCTGTATGGCGAGAGATGTACGAACAACGTGGCTCGAAAAAAGGTGTAGCAGGCTGTCGAGAGAACCTGCTAATTGACAGGTGTGTCTGTAAAGACGCTGCAGCCCATCAGCGCATCCTGTCAATTGCCTGGATTGACTACCGGAAAGCTCTCGATTCAACCTCTCATAGCCTTATCATCTGTCTGTTGGAAAGCTTGAAGGTACATCCACACATAGTGAGATGCATAGAGAGATTGATGCCTCTTTGGAAAACTAGATTTACTATCTCATCTAGAAATTATCGTGTGACAACGAACAACGTCACCTTCCAGAGGGGCGTCTTTCAAGGTGATACCATGAGCCCTTTGCTTTTTTGCATCACACTTCTGCCTCTATCTCTGGCACTACGAAATTCTCCTGGATACCTCTGTGGCGACAGTAATCAGTGCGAGCATATGGTCACTCATGTATTTTATATGGATGACCTGAAGATCTGTGCCTCTGGTAAAAGCAAACTTCAAACTGCTATAAATATTGTCAAGAACTACATAGGAGAGATTGGGATGGACTTTGGCTTGGACAAGTGTGCCAAAATTCATCTGAAGAAAGTAAAGATTACTGGCGTTCCCAAGGACCCTGAGCTTGTGGATATAAGTGTTATTAGACATCTTAATACTGGAGAGACCTATACATACCTGGGCGTGCCTCAAAACCGCATTCAGGACGTAACATCAGTGAAGGAATCTCTCCGAAGCAGATACAAGCATCTTCTTTGACAGATTTGGTCTTCCAATCTGTCGGCGTTGAACAAAGTATCTGCGACTAACATGCTTGCCGTCCCGGTTCTACTCTACTCGTTTGGAGTAGTTCAATGGAGGAAGAACGAAATTAAGGCCCTTGATGTCATTACACGTAAGATCATGCATATATGCATAAAAGCTTGCATATCAATTCGTCAGTTCCGCGATTATATATTTCACGCCGTCAAGGCGGACGCGGACTTCTGACTCTCCAGTGTCTTCATATCCGGATTGTTCTAAGTACAGCTTACATCGTTGCGAATGGCAGAGATCCTCTCCTAAAGATGGTCAGGAACCACGAGATGATTGCCGAAGCAGCATTCCTTTACAAAGCCGCGGAGCAAGCGGCCGAGACCCATGGCCTGAATTTTAACATCAGAAGTGAGGAGAGTGCATTACTTCATCTAGATGCTTCACTTCTATAAACCAAAGTGAAGAAAGCAGAGGTTGAAAATTTTCACCAAGTGCTACTCGACCAGAAAATGCACGGAAACTTTCACAGAAATGTAGAAAAACAGTCCTTGTCGAAGGAGCAAACTTTTTCTTTCCTCAAATCATCAGGGCTTAATTCAGATACAGAGGATTTTATTTTCGCATGCCAGGACGGTGTCATTTCCACCTTAGCATACCGTGAGCGCATTTTATGTCAAGAAGTTCCCAGTGATAGGTGCAGAGCGTGTCATGCACACGCTGAATACCTAGAACACATACTATCAGGGTGTCCGACCCACGCGGGAACGACGTATATCTACAGACATAATGCGGCCCTAAGAGTGCTGTATTACCATCTTTGTCGCTCTTACGGTGTTGGCCGCGACCCTGCCCTGCCGAACGCTCCAAGGGAGATAGAGTCGATTGTCCGAAACGAGAAGTGCCAAATTTTCTGGAACTACGATTTTCGGGCAGCAGTCTCTGTTGCCCACTCGACGCCTGACATTGTTCTCCAAGACTTCGAGAAACGAACTATATTCGTGATCGAATTCTCGGCTCCGTCCGAATACAACATCACTGCAAAGGAGAAAGAAAAAGAGGAGAGTTATCAAGACCTTAAAAGCGAGCTACAACGACTGTACCCAAAATATTCGGTACAAGTAATTGTCCTTGTGATAGGTGCTCTCGGAGGTGCGAAACTATCACTGGGTCGTAACCTTAAAGCCATACCTGCGTGCCAAAAATATGCCAAGGCACTTGCGAGATGGATGCAGAAAGCTGTCATCCTTGGGTCGCTTCGTGTCCTTAAGACACACGAGGGTTTCGCCGGCCTGCCGTTGTGATTTCGTCGTTGCCTATGACCACCCATCTCACGGTTGTGAGACGTGGGTGTGATTTACCGCGGTGCTACTGGGGGCTGTTGACATTTTTTGGATGGTAGTTGCTCTTAGTGGGACCCTGCGGTGGTTGTTTAACTTTTTTTTAAATTATATATATATATATATATATATATATGTGGTGCCAGGATGTATGTGAGCTATAACCTCGCAAAATCAAATCGTTTATTCACGCAACAAGTATTATAAAGTAAAGTATTCATAAAAGTCATTATAAATCTTCTAATTATTCATTTTATAACAATTTTAGAGAAGTATTTATAAAAGTATTTATAAAATTTGATAAAAGCATCTATAACAAAAAGTGAGGTTAGGTTTTCTGTATGCAATATTGCCAATATTGCATATATGTTACGATTCGCCTAAAGCAATTATCATTCTAAATTAATAAATTTAATAAATTAAAATAAATTTTTCAAAGGTCTAACGTCATTCATCCCCAAAAATTTTTTTTCGCTTTTACACCTCGAGTCTCAGCAACGTTGAAATTGGTGCACTTCGCAAATAAATCGCTCATCATAAGTGTAATCACTATTGGAAAATTATCCAAATTGGCTTTAACGTATCCAGGCATACTGATACTCCATAAAAATAAACCCATTTAGCTAAACAACGTTGATGATTCATTATTTCGATTGTTTTTATCAAACTGACCATGTATTTTCTTCAGCTTTGACGCTGCGTGACGTCACGACATGTGTTTCAAGCCATGAGGGCGCCGCATGTTTCGTTTCAAAAATTGACATTCCCGGTTGATATTTTGTCACTTTTTAATCAATTATTATAAATGATTAAATAAACAAAATTAAGTTTTAATTTCACATTTCAATTCTTTGGGAGTCAAAGTTTATAAAAAGCTCAACTATATGGCAAACAAAATTTTTGTGGATGACCCTATTATGCTTATGTGTACCTGAAGACCTGAAATCTGTAGCACTGTTCCTGATCATTAAATTTTATTCTAAAATGATGCTAAACAAAAATAAATCATGAATAGCCAATATCCCATGGAAAGATATGAATTTTAAGCGTATAAAAATAAAAATAAATAACGAATATCAGTTTGCTTAGGATACCATGTTGTTGTACTTATACTCGTGTTCCACATGCTCGAAGACGTTGCAGATTATGAAGTACAATAAACACGTATATTATTATTTAAAAAAAAAAAATTTTTAGGAAAGGGATAAATAATGACGGATCATTAATTAATTGCTCAATATTAGTTGTTTTTGTAAGGCAATTGGGTAATGTTTGAATAACGAATTCAAAAATCCCGCCCATATAGTCACGTGATCAAATGTAAAATACATTTGTAGAAAACTAAGGACGTAATATGCGTAGTAATATACATGTCGAAAACCATGTAGTTACGTGATGTATTATACGTATACAGTCCTGCATGTGGGCAGAAAACGTCAGCGTAAGGGCGCTTTTACACGATTGCAGATCAGCAGATTGTATGCAGAAAGTGTACAAGAGTGAAAGAGACGGAGAACAGAGCCTGTCTCTTTCACTCTTGTAAACTGTCAGCATGCAATCTGCTGATCTGCAATCGTGTGAAACCGCTCTCAGCAGTACGACCACGAAGTAGTATAAGGAGATCCAACTCTAATATAAAGGATACCCCCCATTTTTCCGTGCCCACTTCCTATAGCATACCCACAGCATACCAGATTAAGTATTGTAGCGCCTCTCATGAGAAAATTTGAGACTGTTGAAAACCAACGGCAAAACCTATGTTATAGCGGTTTTCCGCAAGAGGCGCTAGAATACGTTATCTGAAGTGCTATAGGATGTGGGCACGGAAAAATGGGGGTACAATTTTCCGAAATGGCCCACACTGTAAAAAAATCAACGAAATTTTACATCGTCAGGCGTAGGAAATAAAAGGACCCTGCACGAACGTGGTAACTTTCCGCGACGAGATGTAAAATCCCACTCTGTTGGGAATTTTAAAAAGTCGACCGTAACATTTCCATCCAGTGGTGAAATTTCGAAGCTGCTAATGGGTTTTTACCTAGCGAGAGTAACAATAACCTAAAAATTTCATGGGAAAACTTCGAAATGAATCCTTTGCAAATCTGACTTTCGTCTTTAATTGCTTTCTCTACATTTTTGCAGTACTTATAAAGTACATAGATTATTTCAGATACAAATATAAATTAATATATATACAACAAAATTTACGTTGTTTCTACAAGGACGCCGAGACGCTTCAAACTTTTTCCACGCGAGTTTATTCAAATTCACTTAATATATATCTCTATCTCTGTAGAAACAGAAACAAGGACAATTTTTTGATACGCTTTGACACGTATAGCGAATAACCGATTAAGTTTGAAGCTACATTGCATCATTGGATTGATTCATGGTTATCTACAATAATACATTTTATTATTACAACACTTGTTAACATCAAATGTAAAATCACATAATTCCAAACACAAAATTTCCAACACATTGTAATATTCAGTTCGGTACCGTGGAATCCTGCTACTTTAGTCCGTAAGATTACGACAGTTGGCGGAAAATTACCACGCCAGTGCAGGGTCCTTTTATTTCCTACGACCGACGGTGTAATTTTCAGTAACTAATGTGAAATAGCATGCGCTGCCGCGGCGTATTTTATGCATCAGTGCAATTTTACCGCGACAGAATATGTAAAATTTCGAGGACATTTTTTACAGTGCATAGAGTTGGATCTCCTCCTTATACTACTTCGTGAGTACGACCATGATCCAAGAATGGATCATGAGTACGACTAGTACGAACTACGAGCGGATCATCGTACAATGTTTGGAGATCCTCTTTGGTACCTTCCCCCAACGTTAGGAGCCGAAAGAGTCCGGTCATTACCGATCATGCACGAAGCTGAAAAGAGCCGGTTGGCGCGCAATTTAAATGACTACATTTAAAGCTTGATACCATTCGCATAGTTCATACATTAATTTAGAAAGAAAAGTATTTTTTTCAAAATGTTTGTAATTATTGATTCATGCTAATTATGTTTATTCTTTAAAATTTGAATAGTGCATATAGGCGCACTTCAATTGATTAAAATGATTATAAATGAATTTCATTGTATTTTTATAACTAATTTAAGAACTGAAGAAACAATCAGAGGGCAATGCAATTAAGAACTGATATATTTTTTTATTTTCATATTTTTACAGTTTGAAAATGTAGAATAGAATTTTATTTCTCCATGTACATCCTCATTATATTTTTACATATACTACCTTTGTACCTTCTGTGTATAATACTTTTACTTTGACACTTTTTACCATACTTCGTAGTTACAAAAATCACATGTTCAGCTCAGTCATGCCATTCCCCACTTATTAATCTTACAATCATTTATTTTGAAATTGCTTAATATTGCGACTTGATATTCTCCCTTACAGGAGCCTTATTTTGGATAATTGAATCCATAAAAACATTAGTATTTACATTTCTACAATATTTAGCTTAAATAAAGTTGGTTAGCAGTCTGTTTCTTTTAATCGTCGCTTATAATTTAAGTTTCGATTGCTTCCTCGCTTGCTTCTTCTTTAGAAAATTTCAAGTTTAAAAAATGTATTTCTTTAATATAAAACTGGGCGCTCTAATAAACATAACCCTACAAAAAATAAGTAACTCAATAGGGTGGCGATTTGACGTGGAAACCTTGAAATTGAACTGTAATTTAATTACAAAACCTTGATTTTATTAGTAATGACTTTTTAAAAGAAACTCATTTTGAATTTTGTAAATTTCGAAAAAAATTCGGAAAGTGATTTAAAATATGAGAAAATTTCAAAACATTCAAAAGAAAATGCAGATTTTTAAAGATTATGAAATAAAATTTTGAAGCTTTTTCTGGATTTTGAAAGGTTTAAAGATAATATTAAAAGTTTGAGCGCGCCTAGGGAGCGCGACTGTTGGATCTCGCGCTACGCGCTCGATCATGTATTTATCTCGAGCTTCGCGCTCGATTATGTATTCACCTCGCGCTACGCGCTCGGGCATATCTACTTCGCGCTTTACGCTCGGTTCCTCTAGATTTTTGAACTTCGTGTTCGACTTCGATGAAAAGAAAAAGTTTGTTTGCAAATATTATAAAATTATCAAAACGTCTACATATTAAGTGATTGTTAAATTTCTTTTTTATTTTAGACTGAAAAGGAACTTTATTTACTCAAGGTTCTATCGACCTTAAGGAACACATTCTCATCCAGACACTCGCGCTTCGCGCTCGATATCTGATTTGAAAATCATTTGAAATTTGCGTTCCACCCTCGGTTCTGTGCACCGTATGATAAAAACAAAAAAGTTTGAGCGCACTTACGGCGCGCGATTTGGTCGTCGCGCTTCGCGCTCCGAAATACACTGTTCGCGCAATTTGTGCTTCGTGTTATATGTTCTTCATATAAAAATTACTAAATTTGTATTTGATTTCAAATTAAAAATAATGATATAATTTAGGCGACAAATTTTATTAGTTAAAATTTTATTTTAGCTTGCACGGAAAAATTGGATCGTTAAAAAAACTCTGTGAACCAGCAGCTCTAACTATTTTAAATTGAACGGCAGCTTTTCGTCGGTGAATTTTGTTAAAATTACTATTTCGCATTCAGGTTATTTGAACTGACTTCTTAAAAGAGTAGGTTGAACAATTTCAAATAGTAGGATGCACGCACCACTTGGTAACCGTCCACACTGAGGAGAATAAGAGTTACTATTTCGTGTAGTATGCCATACTTCTGTGAAGAGTAACTTTGCCGATTTCGCATTGTAACGCATATATGTATATGTACATATGCACTGCACGCATTCTATACACGATTTATAAATAGATTAGCTCGAAACTTTCGACAACAAAAATGATGTAAAATGTCGATCGATTTGAAAAGGAAAAAATTATTTTATATATGATTACTGCACTTAATTTACGATTCTTCTTACACAATTGCACGCACAGAGACTTACACATATGATCGCACGCTCAAACGCTTTGAAAAATCGCCCCCGCTGGGGAATCGAACCCTACCTAACTACCTAAAACCTGTCCTAAAACCTCAATCTAGCGCATGCATTAGTCAAGTGAGTTACGGAACTGCTTAGATTTTTCTGACAAATTCTCGGTCAAGCGGTTTCTCTGAGAAAAACGTGGCCAGCTAAGAAATTATAATGAATGTTTACTTAAAATTTGTTTAATTAATCTCTTACTGATGATTTCTAATATTTTGTAACGAACTTGGGAAAAAAATTTTGCTTAGAAGTATTAACTCACACAGTAAATATATTATTAGTAATTTATATGTATATTATTATAAAATGAATTAAAGTACAATTTTTAAGAAGTACATATTTCGTATTATTGAAAATTAAGGCTTGAAAAAATGTTTTCGAATGAAAGTTTTGGAATTTTGATTTTATTATCATCTCACTTTATTTAAAACGCAACATTCATTTACATAACTGATATATAAATAAAAAATAGTTTAAAAATCGTAATAATATATCAAATGCAAAATCGAAATCACTATTTTAAGATGAGACAAACGCTGAATAGTGATTTAAATTTAAATTTTTTGCACAAATAAAATTTTTCTCATGAGATATGGGGATGCTGAATTAGAATAAAAACTGTTTAAAACAAACAAAAAATATTCGGTTCCGAGAAATTAATATCAGGGTGCACAGTCTTCCCCTGTTTTTCTTAGTTTCCCTTTTTTTCTTGAAATTCCCCTTTTCCCCCCTATTCTCAAAAACCTTCCCCCTTTTCTCTTTAAATATACGATATTTGAAATTGTACTCATTATTGAATAATAATTAAAGCAATTATAGCATTTAAATAAATTATTTATGAATAAATAAGGTACACGTTCCAACTGCAGACAGAAGTTATTATCCAATATAAAATTGGAACAGTTACAAAATATAAATTATTTTTTAAATAAGTATTAGAAGATTAATACATTTTATTTGACATGTACACAGTTAAATACCTGATTAAAAAATGGAATATTCCAAACTCATCAACTGTAATTTTAAATGTTCTAACTTGAGCAATTTTTAATTTTTTTAAATCTTCACTTGAAAATTTAACTATTGTTGAAACTTTTTTTTGTTGAAAATTAATTTTTTTAAACTCACAATTGAACTATTTGCATTTGTGTTTGAAAATTGATCTTTGTTAGTCGGAAATTCAACTATTTGGCTGCAAGTTCAAATTTCGTTCAAAAGTTATATTTTTTGGCAGAAAATTGGTTAAAAATGTAACTTTTTGGTTGGTTGAAAATCAAACTACTTTGTTAAAAATTCACTTTTTCAAACCGAAAATTGCAATTTTTGATTGAAAATTATTTTTTATATTGAAAGCTTATATTTTTGAGTTAAAAATTCGAGTGTATTGTAGAAAGTACTTTTTTTGGCACGAAAATTCAATAATTTGTTAGAAAATTGGTTTTTTCATTTGAAAATTAGTTTCTTGAAATGAAACTGTAGCAATTCCATTTTTGGTTCAAAGTTGATCTTTTTTATTTTTAAAATTCAAATGCTTGGTTAAAAATTTTTGTAATCTGTTAAAAGTTCGTCCTTTTTTTGTAGAAAAATAATCTTCTTGCTTTAAAATTCGACATTTTGAATACAATTTTTTTTCTTTATTGGCTAAAAAATCTTTTTTGGTTGAAAACTCAACTCTTGTTGAAAATTCGTGTTTTCGGATTAAAGATTCAACTGTTTTGTAGAAAATTTGAATTTTCTCTGGAAAATTCAATACTTCGGTGGAAAATTCAACTAGTTGGTCGAATTTTCCACAACTTTGTTAAAAATTAATTTCTTAGTTAAAAATTCATCATTTTAGTTAAAGCTTTTTCTTGTTTGTCAAAAAGTAGGTTTTTCAACTAACAATTGCAATGTTTGGTTGAAAATTGGCTTTTTAATTATTAATTCATATTTTCGTGTTGACAAATCAACTGCATTATAGAAAATTCTTCATTAAGGCTTCAAAATTCAACAATCTGGGAGAAAATTTATTTTTTTCAATTGAAAATTCATTTTTTGAAACGAAAATATAACTATTCGATTTTTGGTTAAAAACTGATGTTCTTCATTCAAAAATTCAACTATTTTGTTCAAAAATTATCTTACTGGTTGAAAATTTAAAATTGCGAAAGTTAAAAATAAATTTCTTTCTCAGTTATAATTTTTTTGAAAATGTGCATAAACATGTTTTTTTTTTGATTGAGTCATATGCACACATTTAAAAAAAAGTTGAAAATGTCGAAACTGAAATTTATTGAGCATGAACCAAAGAAACATGTTTTTATTTTTATTTTTCGGAAAAAAATGTTTGTCGTGAATTAGAATTTTTGGGATTTCATATCCTTTTTTGCGATTTTCGACCGTTATAAACACCACGAAAAAAAGGTTTCCCATGGATAAAAAATAATAACATGTTTCTTTGGTTCAAGTTGACTCAATTTCAGGTTTGAATCAATCCAAAAAACATGTTTTTGTATATTTTCAAAAAATTTTAAATAAGACAAATTTTTTTAATTCAAAAAAATTTTTAATTGTAAATTTAAGAAAGAGAACAGAAGATATTAACCGATTTCAATTGTTTTAAATTTACATTGAAAGTTTTAATTATAGTAAGGATGAAATGCCAAATCTTGTAAAGAAATATTTATGAGAACGATGTTAAACATATCAAAATTGTGTATTTAAGTAATTTTTTTTTCCCAGACTTTTTTATTTTACTCTGGATGGATTTCCAACGATCTAAGTATATCCAATTTTTAAAAATACATCTTTAATGGTAGAAATCATTGAAAAATCATTTAAAATTATTTAAAAATGTAACATTTCTTACGAAAAGGTTGTTTATTCTTTTCGACATATGAAAATAAATGTTTAATCTTTCCCCTGTTTTCCCCCTTTTCGTGCGAAAACCACCCTAATTGCCCTTTTTTGAGCTCCTTTTACGCTGTGATCTCTGTAATATTAAAGATCGCGATATCATAGTAGTATGGTAGATTTTATTGTTGTTGAAAATCTGAAAAAATATTTTTTTACATTCTCATTCTAATGAGAAGGTATTGGTTTTATGTAAAATTTGACATAGTCGGTTTTCATGAAATCTCCACGTTTTGAGACCCCCTGAGCTAGAAAAAACGATTTTTACCAAGGTGTCTGTCTGTCTGTAGTCTGTAGTCTGTCTGTCTGTCTGTAGCCACGATAACTTTCGAAAAAATGATCAGATTTGATTGAGCTTTGGCACACTTTTTTATGGCCGAAAAATAGAGAACGAGTTCGTTAACCAGCTATTTTGGATGAAAATCCAAAAAGTGAGCACATTTTGAAAATTTTTGAGACCACTTTTTTGGAAGATTTGAAAATTCTATGTACGGTTATTAGTAGTACGCAAAATGACGAACAAAATATTCTTATGACTTTTCGTGATAAAAAAAAAAATTACTGGAGTTATACCATTTTCAAAATACCAAAAAACAAACGAAAATGAACATTTGAAGCCGAAAAACGCACGATATGAAAAAAAGTCAAGAGGAGAAAAACGTTGATTTTTGAACACCCCATAATATTTTCATAACAACTTTTTGAATTTTTTGAAAAATAAAAAATTCAAATTTTGATCGCACAAAAAATTAATGAAAAATCAAAAAAGCCATTTTGTTGTCAAACTATGCAAGATACCAGAAAAGATCTTCTCACCAAAATTGTGCACCTAAAAAAGATCTACAAATTTCTTATCATTCACTTTTTGATATGACGCCCAGTTTTTGTTTTATTCGTAAAAAACAGCATTGAAAATAGAAAAATCAAATTTTCAGACTAATATTACCAGCTACGAAAAAATGACCGAAACAAAATTTGTTCATGCAAGGAAGAGGTACAAATTTATTGTGACTCATGTTTAGATAGGATGCGTGGTTTTTGTTTTATTCGTGAAAATGACATTGACAGTAAAAAAAATCAAATTTTTGAAAAAACAATGCAACCCAGGTGCGAATTTGGGTTGGCAGCCAGAGTTGACGGTCGGCCCAAGGTCGGGCCGGCTTTGGCAACCGAATTTTGGTAACCAAGGTTGGCCCAACTATAGCAGGTCGAAGCCACCTTAGTTGGGCCAACGTTAGAAGCCGACATTGGCTTCCAAAACTCACCCAACCGTCGGCCTAACCCTGGCCCAAGGTTGGGTAGACGGTCGTTTAGGCTTTGGCAAATTGGCTCCAAATAACAATAAAACTACGGTCGGCCCGACTCTAGGCGATAGTTGGCCCGACCATCGGCGTAATATTATCCAGTGCAAGTA
>CAKNYM010042002.1:25172-42927 GCA_932195095.1 Andricus curvator | reverse complement strand
CCCCCCCCCCCTCCCGCCCACCTTATTGCACGCTTGCGTTATCAGTACTTACAATTAAGCGCAATTGAATTTTTTAATTGTACAACGGAGCGCATTTAAAGTGTTTCGGAATAAGCCACAGAGGAAAAATATTTATTGGTGGTACGTGTCACCAGCCCCCCTACCTTAACACTTGCAATAACTCCTACAGTTTTTTGACGCAAAACTTTTACTTTGTGGTACAATGGAGTGCATTTGGGGAGCAATCGAATGGGTTTGTATGAATAAAAAAAATATGTGAGTGGGGGCTGCAGCAACGGGCCTGGTAGAATGAGGTGAAACAATGAAATGATAAGCTAAGTTTGTAAATAGTGTAAATGCATGTAACCACGATGTAGCAGTCTTGTATTTGTGTTTTGGCCCTCCCAGTGAAAAGGAACTAATTGGGACGAATTTAGAAGAATTCGCCAGCAGCCACCGTGAATCTTGCTTTGCGACAATCTCGAATTGGAGATGGTGGTGAATTCGTGTAAATTCGTGAAAAGTAATAAAGTCTCCAAATATCCTATTCGCCCGAATTCAGCGAAAATTTTTTGGGGATCTAATTCATTTGAATGCGTCAGAACGAATTATTTTCAGTGTCTGCCAATTCATTTTAATTTGCGAGATTTTAATTCAAGTCCCAATTCGCTAGAATTCGCTAGCGCGAATTCAGTTAAAGACTGGCCTATTCAATCGAATTCGTAAGCTATAACCAACGCGCTCGGCATAAAGGATCCGTTGTAAATAAATATTAATGAGTCCCGTAGCTCAGTGGTCGCCCTCTGGACTTTATACACTTGAGATCGCTCGTTCGAGTCTCGAGGCATGCAATTTTTATTTTTTTCGAAGTGACCGCGACCACGAATTAAGGAATATTGACACGCATTCAATTCGCTCTGGCTTAATTCGTTTGATCGAATCAGAAAGCAGAATTCGGGCTAATTTAAACATGTTAATTCACAGCAATCGTCCCGAATTAGTTTTTTTTTTACTGGGCTAGTGACTAAAATAAATCGTTTTATATAATCCACATTAAAATTGAGAATATGAGCGAGGTCAAATAAAATTTCATTATGTAATGTAAATTACCAGCTAGCAGGAGCTTATAATAATTTAATAATAGAGATCTTTATTTTAGAGTTTAATATTTCATTAAATTAACCCTGAATAACTTTGGATTTATAAAATAAAGATATATATATATAATAATTAATTCATATCACCTCGCTTATGTCCCAAATTTTAATTGCTTTCTTTCTTTAGAAATACCATGTTTCACTTTTTTTATAGTCTTCGTATTCCACATAACTAAATTTATATTACATTAAATATGTGAGCTAGAAGGTGTACCTTATAATTACATAGGCAGACAAAAATTAACTTTTTTTCAACCCAAAGACTCGATTAGATTGTCCAAATTTTACCTGTATGTCAGAATTTCAAGATATCCTAACCCAAAAGTGAAAAAAATTTCATTTTCTTCCATATTTGAAACAATATAACACGAGCAGTAACCGATTCTTCTTTCTGAATCAACTGCTTGTTTTACTCAACTTTGGGTATACCTTTAAAGGTTAATAGGATACCTCAAAATGTGTTATTCAATATATTCAATAAACACGGAAAATAGTTTGCTTCTATGTCCAAGATTGACGCAAATTTTGCATGATCTTCCCCAAATCAATTTTCTGCGCGCACTTTTTTAATGTTTCGGATAAGCTATTAACGAATTTAATTTCGTTTTCGCAATTAAAAGAGAGGTTCTTGGGTAGTCTTCCTTTGTGGAAAACCAGAAGGTTTATTTTTCTACACATATCTACCGGTGAATCAGCAAACATAACCAGATCGTCTGCATAGGTAATAGTTAAAATTTCGTGGTTATAATCGATAGGTATCCCACGGGCACCCCTTTCGTAAAAGAACTCTTCTATGTCGGTAAAGTATAATGCGAAGAATATCGGACTGAGAATCTCACCCTGCAAAACCCCTCTGTTATATCGATTGCCTCTGTCAAACCATCAGGCGTACGGACTGATAATACCGCTCTATCGTAAAGATCTTTACAAATTATAATGAACTTGGAGCTAATTCCAATATGATACCTTTCTTCCTAGACGACTAAGGTGTATTTGAGCGATAGAATTTATAATAAAAATATTGTCCATACATCCCCTCCTTCTTCTAAATCCGGATTGAAATTCATTGAGAACCCCAGTTGTGTCGGTTCAATGAAGCAATCTTCCATATAATATTTGTGTAAAAATTTTAGTACTTGAATTGAGGAGCGAAATGGGTCCATAGTTCAGTGGATCCTTTAAATCCCCCTTTTTATACAACATTATTGTGTGCGTGTACATCCAGGAAGAAGGCACCCTCTCTTCATCCATCACTTTATTAAAAAGATCTGTTATGTGTACTAAACAGATATTCGGAAAATTCTTTAAAAATTCGTTGGGTATCCCATCTGGACCTGATGATTTTCCCACCTTACATTTTGCTAAACTGGTTTTGATTTCCTCCAAAGTAATCGGTTTATCAAACAGAGGGTGTATTGCATCGTACATGGTTATTACTGTATTATCACGTGGTTTGGAGAGGCTCCTATAGAAATCAAACCATTCACTTGCTCTAATAACATTAATCATTGGTTTTTTTTATCTATACTTATTTAAAATTGACCAAAAAGTTCTACTGTCTCGGCATGTGTTAATTGTCTCTACTATAGATTTCACATATGCTTTTTGTTTAATTTCCAGTAATTTTTGATATTTATTTTTCTGTTCTACAAAATCTTTAACCAAATTCAGATTCGTAAACTTCCTTTTAGCGCATTTTCTCAAGAGCCTCCTCACTTCCCGCTTAGCTTCAATACATTCCCTGTCATACCATGGTTAATTATATTCTAAAGTCCTATCTGCGCTGGGCCTTTTCTTTAGCATGCCAAGTCCCTGAGCCTCTTCATAGATGGATTTCGTTATATTGTAATTCATTTCATCTATACTATTAATCATCTGCTGATTGGAAAAATTAAGTTCCATATTTTGTTTGAACTGCAACCCATCTATCTCTTTCCATCTCAGAGGATCAAGGACCCCCACTGCTGTTCCGTCGTTAGTCAAGTCCTGGTACAAAAACGTTTCCAATACCACTGGCATATGATCCAAAGCTGTGACAATATTTAGTACCTTAAGATCCTTTACTATGTCAATATGCATCAGGTTGCATGAAATTAGATCAATGACGCTTGGATGGTCTGAACTATTGTAACATGTGAAACATTCAGGTCTATCCCCACTATATCTACCGTTTGCAGTCACAAGCCCATTGCTCTCTAAATTATCTAAGAGGTTTCTTCCTCGCTTATTAATTTCCTGATCTAGAGAGAGTCTGTCTGGATACGTCAAGTCCCCCTCTGCCAACGCTGTTCTATCTAAAGAACCCAGGTTTCCTATTCTCGAAATAAAATCTCCTCCCACTACTATCGGCAAGTTCGGATACCTGGATTCATCATACTTTACACCAGATTGAAGCCATCGAGGGAAGTATCAAGGTTAGATTGTGGAGAAATGTATATTCCTATGATTATAAATTCAGTTAAATTAGAAAAGATCCTAAGCATTATTAATTCCGTTGACGACTTCAAAAGTTCGCGTTCAAATAAATTCTTATTATAAGCTAAGATAATGCCCCCTTTCGCTCTTCCCCTCGAGTGCTCCCTCGTTGCACATGAATATACCAAATTATATTTGGAAAGATAAGAACCGGCCGGCATCAAAGTGAGAGGACATGTAACCCATGTTTCGATAAAACAAAGAATATCCGATCCTATTGTAAATGGTGCAATATCGACATTATTTATAAACCCTCTAACATTCTAGAAAATTATTCTGAGATTCGAATTACCAGACGTTCTTTTTCCTTCTTCTACATTTTTTCTTTTTATCTTAGATTGCTGGCTTGCCATATAATCCTTACTCTCTAGACGAGTCCTTTTGGGGACGACCAAGCTGTTTATTGTTCTTCACCGTATTTGCAGCCGATAAGAAGTTCTCCAAAGTGCCCCCTCTTCTATTTGACGACTCAGCTGATGCTTTTGTATTTGTAGGGGTTCTTTGATTTCCATTAATTAATTTTGGTTCTATTTCTACCAGAATCTTTTGAATTTCTTGCTGTGTGATCATTTTATTTTCTCTATATAATGTAGTCCCTTTGATGGTGGCTATTTCGCCTTTTCGTTTAAGCGCATTTTTCACTTTTATCAATGACTTGATGATCAGCCTTTCTTCACTCGATAAGTCATTTGATATTACTAGATTAAGGTTCATGAAGCCATCCATTTTCTCAAAAATCAGTTTCTTCCATCTTGGTGCGATTAATTTAACCATTATTGGTCTTTTTTTCGAGGATTCATATTTGCCCACCCGGTGTGTTGTTATGATACATAAGTCCGGTATACTAACGTCGACCTTCTTAAATATTTTCTTAACTACATCGATAAGGCTTTTGCCAGGTTCCTGTTTCTCAGGTACTCCGAATATCATTAAGTTGCTTGCTTTCTCGTATTTCTCGTTGGAATTGATTTTTTGGTTCAGCTTTTCTACCTTTGCCTCCACAGCTTCAATTCTTCCCAACTGCAAACTTTGTGATACTTTTATTAATTCAATGTCTTTTTGAATTTTTTCATTAGAGGCTGTAAGCACCTTCGTGTTTTCTAGGATTTGCTTCAGCATCTCGTTGCTTAATTCATCGCTCGACATATTGTTTTTCACAACACGTTCACCACACTATTTAAGAATAAAGCTTGAAACAACCTGAAAAACTTATATCAATTACTTTCCACAAATCTGCCAGTTTTCACGCAAAAACATTTACCCGAGTCAAAAGTCAACGGAGAAAACTAAAACACGTCCGACTCGTACAGCAGTCAGCACGAGACTCCTAGATTTAATATATGTTATAAATGTGAGGTATTTTTTCACTTCCAGTGTGGTAGAAACAGATGGATTGAATGAAAATAATTCAGATTAATGGATAAGATAGCGACTTATATATAGATACGAGTAAAACGTTTTGAAGAATATTCATTAGTTACAATCGTAACGAAATTCTTCAAAGTGAGTTTCTTTTACTTTAAGAAAATGAGGACCGTCATTGGTATTCTGTGTTTCATCTTATTGATTTTCCCTAATCTTACTGATAAACATTATAATATCTATTTCACAACTTAAAATGAATTTTTAATTCCAGCCTATCTATTTGCTTTTCGAAATCGTTTAAATTTAAATAACCAACCTCAAACTTCAATCTTTCCATTTGAATACTAAATTTTCTATCGGCTACGGAAATTGATAATGAAACATAAGGACAAACGGGTACGAAAACAGCCAAGGAAACTTAAAAGTGTACCAATTACTTCAGGGAAATTGCAAACAATCTAACAGCTAATACAAAAATTAATTTCCCACTTATACTGTGTTTTTGCAGAATTAGCTTGGCCATATAGTGAAGGTGCAATTCATCCTTCTCCAATTCATCCAATCAATTCATCTCCAATTCAATGTTCATCATCGCGAAAGCCTACTACGTCTAGGTTTAACTTTCCCTTTAGAACCAGGCTTTCACAATGTAAAAACAGACGAGAATAACAATTATATAGTTGGGGGAATTCTAGATTTACATTTGTGTGCATTCATGGTTCTTCGAGCGGATCTTGGTAATAACTATGGAAGAGTTAAAATACGATTAAATGGCAACATGGCCAGCAAGATTGTACCAATATCAAAGAGGGATCCTTTGAATAGCATTTTTGGCGAAAGCTTTGGCCCGCGTAACATTCGTGCGGTCGAAATATCGGAATAATTAAATCTAAGTGTATACTTCGATTTTCTTATCTTATCACCACTCATAGCGAAAAAGTAATGCTCTAACATACCAAATTTTCATTTTTTTTCTCAATTATACGCTATATTTTAAAATCTGAAAATTCGTGCATTTTTAATATAAGCCTGTAATTGAATTGTAGTATTGAGATATATGTAAAATAAATCAATTCAAATAATCATTATTTTCCGAATTTTTGTGGATCTTCATTAATAAATTAAACGATTATGTGCACGACGTAAAGTAAAAAAATTCCTATTTTATTATTTTTAAAAATTATAGAAATCTAGAGTTCTTAATTTTTTTAATTTAGGAACACCATATTAAAGACGCTTCTTTGAAGTTGCACAACTTATTGCAGTTAAAACTCACGATATTTGTTTTTGGGAATACTGTGAATATAATTTACTTTTACTTTTTCATTTAATGCCATTCATTGGTACATTTAGAAGCTCTACATTGGGCAGAATACGTCAAGTGTTCCCACCTAAAATTATTATTTTTTTTTGTTCGCGTTGAAACTTGGCTAAATTATAGTCCTAGTGGACCTATATTAATTCACGAAACCATAGGTCCATTTATCAACCGGTCATGAAAAGAGCTTTACAAAACAGTATAATAAAAGTCCAATCGGATAATCCTCAAAGAAGTTATGCTAACGTGAAGGTGAAAAAGCACCTAAAGAAGTGATAACTTCAGGCCCCTGCATATGGACAACCGTTTGATACATTGACCTATGGTTTTGAGAATTAATATAGGTCCACTAGGAATATAATTTTGCCAAGTTTGAACGCGATAAAAAAAACAATAATTTTAAGTATGAACACTTGACGCATTCTGCCCCATATAACAATGTAGTAGTAAGGTATTGATATTTCAACTGATATTTCTCTTTTTTGCCATTTTATTGTGTAAAAGTAAAGTGGAATATTTTAAGACAAAAATCCCGCTTCTGTGATCTTTTTTCTATGTTGCTCCATTCTCCATACTATGGAATTTCTGATTGCAAAATTACAATTATATTACTTACGGAGTGTCTTAATAGGTGAATAAATATAAAATGTAATTACTTTAATTCAGTTTTTAATTTACCTGTTAAATTTTCTCTCTTTATAAGTGAATACAACATTTTATAGGTAAAATGTTTGAAACTTTCTTAACAGATTAATTGAAAAAAACACTATTGAATAAAATTTAACCCTTTTGCTCCCTTTCCATACTTTTTTTTAGTTCCTCCAAAAAGGCAAACATCTTTTTTGGAAAATTTTACTTGCTGTCTTCTAGTGACGTCTTCTTTTTACGTTTATCTCCTTGTATTGTCCCGTTATTATTTTCAAAGTACGTACCGCTTCAATATGCGTCAGATGCATGCTCCTGTGTTTTATTGAATAGAGAAGTGTTTCTGCGAGTGCGCAGATTAAAGAAGTTATTATTAAAATATAAATTCGCGTCAGCGCGGCGTTATATCAAGTCTTAAGTGCAAGCGAGACAGTTATACAATTTATTGTAGGTTAAGGAGAAGTCAAGTGCATGGGTCACAGTTGTTAGTAACAGTTAAGCATATAGGCATGACTTGGCGAGGAGTGGGGAGTAAGATCCCGCCAAGATATAGAGATATACAAGATATAGACCCCGATATAGCACCGAACACCAAAAGTCAGAAATTTTCGAATTGTAAAAACTATTCGCGTTATATCATGCTACTTCACGCCTAATGTAAGTGTCCAAGAACTTCAAGGAAAACTTGACCTGTTGGAAGACGTCATTCAAAAAACAGATGAAGAAATCGTAGGGGCTGGTGACTTCAACGCCAAAGCGGTAGAATGGGGATTGTCGAAATCAGACTCGCGAGCAAAACGAATACTGCAGATGGCTGCAAGACGGGGCCTGCTAGACATAAATAAAGGCAAAACGCCAACTTTCAGATAAGCCGGCAACGTAGGTACGAACCTGAATATTACTATAGCCTTGGAAGGAGTAGCCCCTCTTAAGAAGAAATGGGACTTCCAAGATGATTGTGTAGTAAGCGATTACCTGTACACACTTTTCAGCATGAAAGAAAACCTACGTGCAAGGACACAGCATCGCAAGCCCAAAAGATGGAATGTCGCCAAGATGGATGTGGAGAAACTATACCCGACGATAGTCAGAGGGAAGATAGCCTAATGCAGATAACTGACATGGGGGGCGGAAGCAACTTGTAGAAGCTACCATGCAGATCATAAACCAGGTCTGTGAAGTCTCGATGCCTCGGAAGAAGGGGCACATAAATATGACCTCTGCTTATTGGTGGAGTGAAGAAATCATAGACTTCCAAATGGAGTGGATTAAACGTAGGCGGATAGCGACTAGAAAAAAAGGGAAGTGACCCTAAGAAGAAGAAGTTAGCCAAGAAGGAACTAAGCAAGACTATTGGAAAAAGCAAAATCCAGAGCTGGGGAAACTTGCATCAGGAAATAGACGATGAAAAATAGGGATTGCGTTACAAAATAGTGACTTGGAAGATCGGGGCTCTGTCAGCGAGTGAATTAATGGGAGCGAAAACGAGGAGGGACATCATGGATGTGCTCTTCTCGACACATCCGATAAGAGAGGACCTCTTTGCATAACAGGAAAGCGAAGTGACTTGACGAAATTCCAGCAGGAGTTCTGAAGGTAGTAGCTCGCATATGCCCGCACATGCTACTTACTCAACATGATGAATTGCTGTCTGAGAGCTAATATTTTCCACAAACAGGGGGAAGTCAGAAAACAGAAAGAATATCTAAACACCCCGTCCGTTCTAAGACGCCAGAATACATCATGCGTGCATTAAAAAGCTATCTTTTCGATAGAGTTTTAATATACGACACCACAGAAGGCCCAAGAAGAAGGCAGATCACCGCCGGAGCAGCTCAGGGATCAATCTTGGCCCCGACCTCTGGAGTGTGTCTTATGGTGACATTCTGAGGATAGGGATGCCAGATGACACACATCTCATGGGGTATGCAGACGATATACTAGCGAAGATTGAGGCGAAGAACCACGGAGGAACTACAACGTAAGCTGAATCAGGTTATGCAATGCTTGTGCAGGCGGATGATGGACCATGGGCTAGATCTGGCCACGGCTAAAACCGAGCTGATGATAGTACCGAGGAAAGACATCCCCATGCAGATATTGATGCACGTTGGACCCACAGTGGTCACAGCTAAACCAGCCATTAAATATCTAGGCATCTGGATAGATAATATGCTCTCATTCGAGGGACAAGTTAAGCAGGCAGTAGTTAAGGCATGAGTACTCACGAAGGCATTAATCAGACTCATCGCCAATGTGAGTGGACCGAAACTGAGCAAGCGCCGACTGCTAATGTTAGCGGCCCAGTCTATTATGCTATACAGAGCGGAAGTATGGACAGAAGCACTAAAAAGGAAGACCTACAGACGACGGATTGCAGCGGTTGAGCAACGAGGTGCTGTCACAATTGCATGCTTCTATCGCACGGTGTCAGAACCAGCAACTTTGGTAATTTCGGGGACAATACCGATCTATCATTTCGCCCAAGAGCAGTTGTTCAACAAGAAACCTGATGTGATCAAAGCAACAGTGAAAGACGAAGTCAGTGCAGCAACGATAGAACGATGGCAACAATGCTGGAGGAATGACCACAAAGGAAGATGGACCGCAACATTGATCCAACAATTTGGCACATGGCTAGACCGCAAACACCGAGAGACGAATTACCACATGCCGTTACTCCTATCAGGGCATGGATATTTTAAGTTCTGCCGATAGAAGAGGAGAAAAGTAAGCAGTGCAAAATGTGCATACTGCTAGGCGAAAATAGACGACGCAAACCATACCATAGCATGGTGGCTGACTATTTCGAAACCGTTCTTTGACTGAAGAAGCAAGAAGGACTCCTTAAGAATTAAGAAGAGGTCAAAAGAAAATACGGGAACGGACAACGAGACTGAACGTACAGACAGAACTGACTATGTCTAACCAAGATGTTAAAAGCCGATGAGTACGTTGCGCAACGCGGTGGAGCTGCTGAGGACGATTTGTACATCTTGGTTGAGACATAAAGCTCATCAAAAGCAATAAGGCAGCAGAACTCCTGGATGGCAAATCCTTCTCTACTCTCTTTTAAAGGTTTTTCAGCATTCCTCGCAAAAAAATGTTGTCCGCACACGCGAAAGATCCTTTGAAATCTCGAGAGAGCGATAACTGACTTTAAATTGTTTTTTCCTGTCATTTTCTGGCTAATTTTATAGCTCATTTGAATTAAGAACGTCGGTGGCTCCCAAGGAAGAGCCTGCATATCGAAGGAACAATTTTTCGGGGGTCACTCGTCGACTTGGAGAAGATTCGAAAAAGAGTTAGCGATCTCCTTCCGAATGGGCTCCATGTCGAGGAGTCTACCACTCGGTGTTCGCTGGTCGATTTCAAGTGACAAACACATACATACACTTACATAACACACCAGTATAGTGCACTGAATGTGGGTATCTAACGGATGACATCAGAAAGACACTTTGCTATGCAAAGAGATCCACGTCCTTGAGTGTGCCACGAGATATGCCTGGGACCCAAAATATACCTTTCCACAATGTTGGAAACAACGAAATGCACCGAGATCTAACTTGGTGTGGGTGCTCCAATTCGATGTACTGCCTTGAGAGTAAACACAGGCGTAGCAGAATGGCCTTTATACACTACGCGCCAGAGGTTCTCTCACGAGCTCCCACGCCCACATTGAATCAATGAATCAATCTCATTTAAATTCAGACCTTCCTCACGCAATAGACCCAAATTCAGGGTATTTGTATAGTTTTAATTGTTCAACCTAAAACACTCATATTTTTTAACGAATTTTTCATGAAGTTGCAGCAGCTTATAAGCATTTAAATAACAGCTGCATATATAAATTTATAGCCGGTTATAAATTTTGCATGATAAATGAAAAAGTTCAGTAAAAGAAGGCAATGGTGTACAATTTCGAAATGTATTGAAACAATAAGAAGGCTCTATTTTACCTCACTTTATTGACGTTAAAATAATGCAATTATCGTGTACACTCACAGAAATACCACGAAATCGGTTAAAAAATAACAGAACACTTGACATACGTCGAGATTATAATTTCACGTGCACCATTTTATATTAAAAACCATCGGTAAGGAAAGTTCACTAAGTAACTAGGGACGAGCTGACTTTAGTGATACGAGTATAAACTTGTGATTTTCTTACTATGCGATGAGGTGAATATCAAAATATTGCTTTTTCTTTGGCAAACTGTGGTAAGCGGGAAGTTTGAGAGTTTGAATTCTATCAAACAACACATGGCGGCCCAAACAATATTAAGGTCCCTCGTAGATCCAGAAGCTTAGGATAGTTACATAAATTGGAAAGATAACACAAAGATAATTAGTTCTTAAACTTGAACTAACTCAAATAGATAAACCCAAGTCCTGGAAAACCACGCAGCTTCTTGAGTGGCGGGATAATCATAATATTTAGAATAGAAATACCGAAATAATCTGTATCTTGGAATTAAATAACTTGTGACTTACAAATATTTTGCAACATCACAATACATTTTTATAACAAAAGCCATAAAAAGTATGGGGTGGAGCACAATTAAATCACATTGTGCAGGCTCATGATGTATGTTGTGGGGTCTGAATTTCTTCCCAAAGTTGAAATCTATTAATATTTTACCAGTAAAACCATAAAAATGAAAATGTTTTTCAAACTAAGTTATACACAATTCCTAATTTCACAGTAAAGTGTTGATAAGGTCACTACTATCTGCCGGCTGCTACTGTGCAACCCACCTTTCCAGAAGGGATTGTATGGACGGGTGACAAAATCACAAGTTTATTTGAACTAAAGTCAGTTAGTGAAAATACTGTCTAATTCGTTAGTGATTTTAGTTACGAACTAGTTAGTGAGTTTTTCTTCACGCTTCTTTTCGATATAAAAACGTGTAGGTCAAATAAGCAAAGTCGCAAGGTTGATCGCGCCATCATAAATGACGAGAGTATGAAAATTCAAATAGAATGGCCAACTGTGGGTGCCATAAAAAGTAGGCCTTTTCGAGGCGAGAAATATTTCTTTTGAAACTTTTATCGTATTTTGCTTTTTCAGCTATAAATTTGTCTGACTCAGGAGGTCTGAAAACGTACAGAATTCACGAAAAGTGGTAAGTCCAAATGAGGTTACGTATGTAGAATAAGTGTGAGAGTAGTTTCTACTAAATTATATATATATCATTATACCTACCAACAGGATTAGTGAAGATCGCTAAGGTGAAACACAGAATACGAATAATGGTCATCATTTTCATGAAATGAAGGATACCCAATTGTAAAGAATTTCGCTAAGAGTGTGACTAATGAATATTCTAGGAAATTTTTGAAGATATGTAATAATATCTACATCACTAGACGTCATAGATTATGAATAACTACTTAAACACCCATTCTATTTATCTAGCTTTATTTACGTTTAACTCACAAAAACTGTACTACTTTAAAAGGTCGTAACTCGTGACCTATTAGCGCTATATCATTTCTTTTTTTGTAATGACTTGAAATTACGTCTACTTTAATTAATATAACAAAAACTTATTCCTCAAATGAACCGGTTCAGAAGTACAGATGCAAACTCAAGCATTTCATTTTTTTTTTTCAAAAATCCGGTTACTTTGAAGGATCAGAAGGATGAGAAGGTAATGGTTTTAAGTGAAAATTTAGTTTCGCCAATTTCATTAAATGTCGACGTTATCGGACTGACTTATTGAGAAAAAATGGATTTTACTTCTATTGCTATCTGTCGGTGTGATTGCAGTCGTTGTGGTCTGTAAAGATGGTTACTTTTGAACGAATCGCCCGATTGGATTGGCCTTTGGCACATTGTTTTAAGGACCGAAAATAAAAGATGAGTTCGGTAATCAGGCTTTTTTTACCAACAGTTGAGTGTTTTATCAATCAAAAATGCTTTTTGAAAAAGAAAAAATTCCATTTTGCAACAAAACTATACGAGATATGAAAAAAATGTTAAGAAGCAACATTTTTCGTATCAAAAAGATGATGAACTTTCGTCCAGCCAATTTTTTTTTATAAGACTCACTTTTTTTGTTTTAATCGTGAAGAATGTTACTGAAAATTGAAAATTCTATTTTGCTTTCAAGCAAAACAAGAAACGACACTCATTCTACGCGCTCGATGTTTGTCAGAAATTATCAAATGCATATTTATTTTCTGAATTACCTTATAATAAAAAACTACAATCCTTTCTTCAGACATTCTTCCCTATCTCGCGTTATGTTAAAAATAAGATTCTGTTTTCATATTATTCTTTATGGATAAAACAAAATGTCCTACAAGTCTTGTAGGAATTTTTAAACGCTGAAATTCCTCCAAGAACTTTCCCCCATATTTTGCGTCGTTTGGCTTAAAATTGGAATTTTCGATTTTTTTCATATTATTTTCGATAAGTAAAACCAAAATGACAAGTCCTAAACAAAAATAGTTCAAATACATTTTATAAGACGTTTTGAAAGCTGTAATTCCTTGTTGATTCTTTTTCATTAACTCACTCTGTTTGATTAGAAATTTGAATTTTCGATCTTCTGCATAGTACTTTCGATAAATAAAACCAAAAATACAAGTCCTATTGAAAAATGGATGAGAGACATTTGGTAGGACTTTTTAAAAAGTATAATTGCTCTTTTGGACTTTTTCTCGTATTTTGCTATGTTTGGTTCAGAATTTGAATTTTGGATATTCCTGTAGTATTTTCAATGAATAAATCCAAATTTAAAGTACTATCAAAGAATGGTTGAGAGAAACTCTGTAGGACTTTTTAAAAGCTATAATTGCTCTTCAGGACTTTTTCTCGTGTCTCACGTTGTTTGGGTCAAAATTTAATTTTTATATTTTTTTTCATAGTATTTTCGATAAATAAAACTGAAATTATCTATTAAAAGTATTAAAACCTATCAAAAAATAGTCTCGAAAAATTGATTAGGACCTTTGAAAAGCTATAATTACTTCCTGAGACTTTTCCCCGTATTTTGCGTCATTGGGCTCAAAATTAGAATTTTAGATTTCTTTCTTATTATTTTCGATAAAATAAAACCAAAATATTAAGTCTTATAAAAAATATTTGAGAGAAAATTAATGGGCCTTTTAAAAGGCTACCATTCTTCTCTGAAAATTTTACCTGTCTGTCGTCGTTTGACGTGAAAACGGAATATTCGATTTCTGGGTAGCATTATCTATGGATAAAACCATAAACGTTGGTCAAGGAATGTTGGTTAACGAACTCGTTCTTTCTTTTAGGACCTGCAAAAGTGTGCCAAAGCTTGATTTTATCCTTTCATTTTTTGGAGAGTTATCGTGTTTACGGACGGACGGACAGACGGACAGACAGATCCCTTGAAAAACTGTGGTGTCAAATTTCGGACAATTCTAATACTTCCTCAATCTTAAATGATGAGAATGTAATAATTAATAATAAATTTGTA
The DNA here is from genome assembly GCA_932195095.1 of Andricus curvator. Taxonomy (NCBI): domain Eukaryota; kingdom Metazoa; phylum Arthropoda; class Insecta; order Hymenoptera; family Cynipidae; genus Andricus; species Andricus curvator. The sequence goes on along the minus strand of CAKNYM010042002.1, from coordinate 28,508 downwards.
GATCTTTCTTGGATAAACAACTTTTGTCCTTAAATTTTTTTCGTAGCTTGTGACGTTTGTCCAAACATTTATTTTTAAAATTGTTTTTCGGGAATAAAACAAAAACTACGCATCCTATAAAGAAGTTATTGTGAACAAATCTGTAGATCTTTTTTGGGAGCACAATTTTTATCTGTTCACCTTTTTTCTTATCTCGCATAGTTTGACCACAAAATGAAATTTTTGATTCTTCATTATTGTTTGTGCGATTAAAATTAGAATTTTCGATTTTTCAAGTAAATTCAAAAAGTTGTTAAGATAATCTGGTAGGGCTTTCAAAAAGCAACGTTTTTCTCGTCGTGCCTTTTTCATATTGTGCGTTTTTTGGCTTGAAAATTTATTTTTCGATTAATTTTTTAAATTTTGTAAATGCTATAACTCTAATAGGTTTCTTTTTATCGAAAAAAGTGATTGCGATAAATTGTTGAGCTTCCTGAGTACTAAAAATAACCGTACATACAAATTTTGAATCTTAAAAAAAATCTTCTCCAGAATTTTGAAAATGCTCTAACTTCTTGAATTTCTATCCAAAATGGCTGGTTAGCGAACTCGGTCTTTCTTCTAGGGTCTTAAAAAAGTATGCCAAAGCTCGGTTTGATCCGTTTATTTGTTCGAGAGTTATCGTCTTTACGGGCGGACAGGTGGTTTCAAAACCTGGAGATCCGTTGAAACATTGTGGTTTCAAATTTCGGATTATAATACTTATTAATCGTAAATGATGAGAATGTAAAAATGATCTACAAATTTGTTTTTCATCATTTTTTGATAGGACGCGTAGTTTTTGTTTTGATCGTAAAAAAAACATTTAAATGAAATTAAAATTCTTTTAAAAACGATACCAGAGAGAAACCACCCCTACCACGTTCTAGTAGTGAGTACTGGTCAGTGGAGGTGGAAAATCACATCTGCTAATTGAACAATTTGGACGAAATTTCCCCTCATTGGGTAGGCGAGATTCAGGACTTCCATTTTGGTACGAAAACCGAGCTTGGGAACGTATTACCCCAACACGACTGCTTCCCTGCTAGCAGAAAGCAGCTTAGAACTGCCTTCAGATGCGTCCTTGCTCTTCGGGATTGATGTCGCCGATCCATTGGCGCGGGTCTTCAACTTCTTCGCCGATGGTCTGCGCGCGGTGGATTTCGAGGGGCTTATTGTGGGTTCTCTAGACCTCTTCACGTAAACGGGAGCGAGAGTTTTCTCGGCTTGTTTCTACATCTGAACCCCCTAACTGAGCATCTTCGGTGCACTAATCATACCGTCCATCCGGTCTGGTCTTCTAGGCCGCTTACGCTCCCTAGTCTTTCGTACGAGTGTGTCAACTACGTAATATTTTTAGGACTTCTCAAGCCACACTCCTCTCTCTTGCATGTTTTTTCCTCTATAGCAGGTCGGATGCCTCATCCAAAAGCTCTCTGATTGGCATGAACAACACATCTTCGTTTTGCAGAAATCAGCCATTTCATTAAGCACCGTCTTCATTTGATCGTGCAATTTAACATCCTTCTCCCTACTCTTCATTTTTCCCAAACTTGCACTGTTTTGCTTGAAACTTTGTCAGTTTTCTCTCTTTTGCGTGATTTTTTATCTGCATGTTGGTAGCATGTTTTTTGCATTAATCAATTATTTGAAAAAAATGAGATGCTTTTGGAAACCTCAAATTCTCAATTGTGTCAACTGGTATCTTGACTTGAGTTTTTTCTACATAAAGCACATTTCAGTGAATTTTTGAAGAAAAAAAGTAAGATGTATTTTCCCTGAATATCCGTTGTTTTATCAAAAAAATTTCCTTCTTATTATTTTTAATGACGGCATATGACAATGTACGTCTAAATCAGACTTAGGGGTAAGTGTGATATCTATTTTTTTACTGTGAAATACTAAAATTTGTCAATAATTAATATTCTTAAAAATTACCAAACATTGAAAGCAAAAAAAATATAAGAATCAGTGGAAGTTTGATTTATATTATCGAAAGTGCACACTTACCTGTAATGATTAAAAATCTGAAATCTTCGACAGAGTACCGAAGAAAATTAAAAATATTTCTTCAGGCAAGTTTTTGTTGATTGAAGGAGAGGACTACTCAAAGTAGAATCTCCAAGGATAATTATGGCAACATCGATACAATAAGGGCCCTCATTTGAAATCTTTAAAGATTTTGATTTGGAATCCTTCAAGATTTTTATTTGAAATCCTTTAAAAGATTTTGATAATTAAAAAATCACTATTTTATCACAGGCCTGCAAAAGCATTTTATGAAATAAAGTGTAGGCAAGTATATTGGAAAAAATATATTTAAAAACGTTCGATTATTTGTTAGCGCCTATTATTTTATCTCTACTTTTCCCTATAGAGGCGAAAAGAACGTTGATAAAAAATTTCTCAAAAATTTGAACGCCGGCCATTAGCGCCTCAAATAGTTCTTCTTGATTTCGAGAAACGAACCCTGTTCGTTATCGAATTTTCGGCATCAGCCTACAAAAATGTCCTAGTCGAGGAGAATGAAAAGAAAGAGAGGTATACAAACCTTATAAGGAAGTTGCGACGGTTATACCCGGAAGATTCTGTTAAGCTACTCTTTCTGATCAATGGTGCTCTTGGAGGTGCCAAGCTTTCACACGTTAATAGCCTGAAAAAGATCCCTGCGTGTCAAAGAAATGCTAAGACGCTTGCGGGAAAAATTCACAAGGCAGTCGTCCGTGGGACATTCGCCGGATCATCGTATTGAGTATATCGCAGACTGTGACCACCTATCTCACGATCGTAGGGCGTGGTTACAGCTAGAATTTCACCGCGATTTCGCCGGGAGCGGGTGCAATTTTGTAGAATGGCACGCGCTCCCGGTAAAATTAGGCGGTTGTCCTTATGACAACTCTTCTTGAAGAGGAAGAGAGACAGCCCAGAGAGTCCGGAGAAAAACGCGGTAGAGAGTCCGTTCAAGAGAAATACAAGAACACGTAAGTCACCTCCCCAAAAAAAATATTTTTTATGAGGTTTTTTGAGGTTACGTCAGAACCCTGACGTTCTGGGTTTTTCTGTATTTTGGATTCGGATTCAGCGACCCCAAAAACATATAGAAAACATGGTCTGACCTGCAGGCTCGAAAAAAGATTTCTTATGAGGTTTTTTATGGTTATGTCAGACCCCTAACATGCTGGAGTTTTTTGGACCTCGGATTCGGAATCAGCGACCACAACAACATATACTAAACATGGTCTGACCTTCAGACCCGAAAACAAATTTTTTATGAGGTTTTTGTGGTTATGTCAGAACCCTGACATGCTGGGGTTTTTT
>CAKNYM010042002.1:0-25162 GCA_932195095.1 Andricus curvator | reverse complement strand
AGATTTTTTATGAGGTTTTTTGTGGTTGTGTCAGAACCCAGATGTGCTGGGGTTTTTTGGACCTCGGATTCGGATTCAGCGACCCCAAAAAATATAGAAAACATGGTCTGACCTCCAGGCTCGAAAAAAGATGTCTTGTGAGGTTTTTCGTGGTTATGTCAGAACCATGGCATGCTGGGGGTTTTCGGACCTCGGATTCGGATTCAGCGACCCCAGAAAAATATAGTAAACATGGTCTGACATTCAGACCGGAAATTTTTTTTTTGTGTGGCTGTGATAATTAAACCGACCCCTTTACTACCATGTGATTCACTGCCTACTCCTGGCCATATTTCAAAACCGCCTTTCAACACCCCAATTTCTATGATTCTATGGTCGCATTATCTAATTTCAATAAATCAAGCTAAAGGTGGTAAATCCCTATAAGAAATATAACCTCCATGTCAGTTTTATAATCTTTCATTTATTTAAACATAATGATACTAATGAATTCAGCACAAATATCCAATTCAATAATAAGCATTACTTTATACATAACTTATTTATTTCATGGTTGCTATTGAAGCCACAAAACTGTTTGAGCCTACCAAATTATTTTGTTTGGCCGTTTGGTTGATGCAAGAAAAAAGTTCAATACGCATAATAAAATTTTTTGGGGCAACAGCAAAACATTTTGTTGGTTGAACAAATATATTTTGTAGGATCAACAATAATGTTGTGAAAGCAATGAAATTATTTGGTTCTAGTAACAATATGATTTTTCTGAAGGAAAATTTGTATTTTGTAGGTATAATAAAATATATCAAATATGCGATAAAACGCTAGAGTAGGAATATAACACTAAACAGCAAATATTCCTAATTCACAAAGTAGTCTTAGCATTTTCTTGAAGAATACCTAATACTATGCACACACAATAACAACTTGTTTTATTCAAAACTACTTTTAAAAACTTCACACATCAGAGCAACAATACGTTGCTTTCTTTGGCATATCAACTGATATAAGCCATATTGAAAAAGGGGGCATGGCTCGTCTGTACATGCGCGGTCACGCGTTTGGTACCAAAAAGCGTGCATACCCTCAGATTTGAAAAAAAAAAAAAATTTTCAACAAGAATCTTGGGAAGAATGAGTAGGACTCTGATGATTGCCAGGATTGACAGGATAGCATGGGTGGCCATTATTTCCATGATTTCCAGGATCACCATGATGCCCATTATTTCCAACACTATCAAAACTGCCATGATTGCCATTATTGCCATAATTGACTATATCTAGTCGCATCGCCCATTTAATGTTTCTTCGTATCGAGTATCCTTCGTGGAACCGATGATTCAGAGAACTTCCCCGTGCTATTTGTACATGGTTGAGGGTGTCTTTGTGTATCGCATATCTTATATCCTCCCCATTTTCACGAACTAGGAACGGATACAAAGTTGCAAATAAGACTACTCCAATGATCCATTCACCCTCTACTGCTACTTTAAAAGGCTCTACTGGTAAATCGATATATATGTGCGTAAGTCCTTCGTAATAAAGAGCATCAAGATGATAGGTAACTACTGGCTCCCGTCCGGGACCTCTGGCTGATTCTGCAAAAAGAAAGTGTAATTAGGAATTTAATTATTGTATAATTACTAGAGTAACATTAAGCTTAATCTGATTTACATTTGCTTGAATTATTTTTTGTCATCAATAATATTAACCAACATTTTCGTTTATTCACATATGAATTTGTCCGAATTACTTGGCCATTAGTGCATATGATATGAGGTTCATAACGAACGATTTTCTGTTCTGTATCGCAATAGGTATATATGTCATTGAACAAACTACGCGGAAAAAAAAATTTTATTAAATTTTATAGAACTAGTCCTATAGTAGAGGATACGACGGGTAGTTTAGTAAAAGCTAAAATCTTCTCGATTTTACATTGCATTGAACTATACTACGAAATGTAATACAAAAGTTCTATAAATTGTAAAGGATGAGGTGACGTATTCTCTATTAGAAGGCAGGATGCGCAAAACGTAGAATAGTTTCAGAAAATCTAAAAGTCCAGCTTATATACAGTCTATATCGGAGAAGTGTCGAAACTATAGAGAACAGTTCTATAAAATTATGACCGATTTTTCGCCTACAAAAATTAATATTTTTTATTATCATTATGCTTTAATATTTGTTCACATATTTAAGTACATAATTATTTACTATTACACAAACAATCACTAAACTAATAATATAAGCTACTAGTAATATAAGCTACAGCTGTGCAGGGCCATATGACAAATTTTTGTGGCCCGCTTCATGAAAAATGTTTTGCTTTACAAATTTTCATAATTTATGGGTTCAAAATTTCTTCTTTTCTAATGAGTGAATGCTTTTTAAAATAAATTCGCTGTTTTTCTGGAATATGGATAATTTGAAAATTATAGTTTCATAATTTCGGGAGTTTTAAATTTCCGGAGTTTTATATTTATAATGTCAGTAATTTCAATAATATCAAATTTCGAAAATTCAGTTTTAAATTTAGGGAATTACAAATTTAGGGATCTTTACCACTTTTAAAATTTTGGAAACTTTAAATTTCGAAAAAATTTTTAATCGCAAATTCTTTCTTGGTTATAACTTCTAGTAGGTTCATTGCAAATGATTTAAAAGTTTAATTCTTGATTCTATATTTTTTCAATCGATTAAATAAGATATGACATGGGAAAAGTTGAATCTATTTCAATTTTTAACGTTGAAGATTAAAATCTTAAGTTTGCCAATAACCGACACATGTCTAAATGGTAAGTCCACTACCCGGGTGCACCGGAACGTGCACCAGGTCGTTTAGCACGTATTCGACGAGAACTTTTTTAAAATTCAAGTTGTGCCAACATCGAAAATAACTAACAGTGGTGACTCGATGATCCGGGTACACCGGGTCGCGCAACAGGTAGTATAGCACGTATTCTACGAGAAATTTTTAAAAATTCAAGTTGTGCAAACATCCAAAATAACTACCATTGGTGAGTCGACGCTCAGGGTGCACCGGAACGTGCACCGGGTCGTTTAGCACGTATTCTACGAGAACTTTTTTGTAATTTAAATTCTCACAACATCCAAGATAACTACTATTGGTGAGCCGACGATCAGGGTGCACCAGAACGTGCACCAGGTAGTTTAGCACATATTATACCACAACTTTTTTAAAATTCAAATTGTGGCAACAACAAAAAAAAATTCCTGTAAAAAACACCCTTTATAATTTTTAAACTTACTTCGATATCTTGAAAAAAATATTATTATTTTTTATTTAAAGAGGAAAAATTCGCTTTTCCGGGTTTTATAAAAGATATAAAATTATAACAGATAAATATTATAATTAAAATTGTCTGAAGATATTTTTTTATTTGAATAATGTTATCAGCTTAGGATGGAGAATTTTAAGTGTTAGCAAAAGTGTGGGTATGAGAACATGTCCAGCTTTTCTACTCGAAAGCGGCTGCGGCGAAGAATTTGTTTTCCATCGAAAAATAGTTTTAAGACGTCCCAGACACAAAATCAAGGAAAACATTCTTGGTTTTTGCACCATTGGGTTTCAGTCATTACAATCGAACCTCATGTACGCGAGAATATGCCAAATTTAGGACATACTAATTTTTCAAGACATTTTATAAATTATCTGGTGCAACCGGGTCGTCGACTTACTATTTGGAATTGTTTTGGTTATTGACAAAATTTATATTTCAACGAAGTTCTCGTAGATCACGTCTTGAACGGCCTGTTCCACGACCTGGGACACCCGGAGAGTCAAATCACCATTGGTAGTTATTTTGACTGTTGACACAGTTTAAATTGTTAAAAAGGTTCTCGTAGAAAACGTGCTGAACTACCTGGTGCGCGATCCGTTGCACCCTGATCGTCGACTCATCAATGGTAGTTATTTTGGATGTTGACACAATTAAAATTTTTAAAAAGTTCTCGTAGAATACGTGCTAAACGACCTGGTGCACGTTCCGGTGCACCCTGATCGTCGACTCACCAATGGTAGTTATTTTGGATGTTGAAGCAATTTAAATTGTAAAAAAGTTCTCGTAGAATACGTGCTAAGCTACATGGTGCGCGATACGGTGCACCCGGGTCGTCGACTCACCATTGGTAGTTATTTTGACTGTTGACACAATTTAAATTGTTAAAAAGTTCTCGTAGAAAACGTGCTAAACTACCTAGTGCGCGACCCGGTGTACCCGGATCGTCAACTCACCATTTGTAGTTATTTGGCGGTTGAAACAATTCAAATTTTTTTAAATTCTCGTTGAATACGTGCTAAACTACCTGGTTCGCGGTCCGGTGCACCCGGAGCATCGATTCACCAGTGGTAGTTATTCTGTTGTCTGACACATTTTAAATTTTAAAAAAGTTCTCGTAGAATACGTGTTAAACGATATGGTGCACGTTCCGGTGCACCCTGATCGTCGACTCACCAATGGTAGTTATTTTGGATGTTGACACAATTAAAATTTTAAAAAAGTTCTCGTAGAATACGTGCTAAGCTACCTGGTGCATGTTCCAGTGCACCCGGGTAGTGGACTTAACATTTAGAGATGTGTTGGCTATTGGCAAACTTAAGATTTTAATTTTCAACGCGGGCTAATTTTCTCTACTAATTTTCTCTAAGACTTGGATGTTCTAAGGAAAATTCATTTGTGTTGAGCGTGTCCTAAGGATGGGAGACGGACAAGAGCAAGGCTTCAGCCATGCTACCATTCAGCCATGACCCATGCTTTGGCCAGATATTTCCAAGTTTATTGCCATGTAAACTTCTTTCACGCGGGAGGCATGCGGAAAAGTCGCTTCCTGCGCACAGTAGCGACTGCGCAGCTACATTTTATAGAACTGAAGTCTATAGATCTTATATTGAAGTAGTTCACAAACACTCAATACTTCGAATCGAATTTCTATAAGATTTTTCAACATTTTTTGAAGAATTTTTCTATACATTTGACTGAATTGAGGTATTTACACCTTATAATGATGTGATCACAAACTTTCAATACCTCAATTGTGATTTCTACGAAAGTTTTCAAAATTTTTCCATGAATTTCTCTATATATTTTATTAAACTTTTTTAAATCGGAGTTCAATTTAAAGTTTACAGAACTTTTGTGGAGTTATTCCAGATTTGTTCTACAATAAATCCTGAGAGTTATGAGGATATAGAAAATTTGTTCAAGGTTCGCTCTCATCCCCGACTCTTGAAATAGTTCAAGAAAGTTTAATGAACTTTTTTTCCGCGTATGTGTCATATACGGAAGTAAGTAGGCGCATATCAACTATTAAAATAAGCTCACAGTTTGACTAAAGGTTTTACTATTTTACCTTGCACAAGTCTTAACCTTCAATAGAACACTTGACCGATTTTTTTTATCTCGCGCTGCCAAAACTATTTTAATACTTTTATCACATAATGCCTTAAAATTATTGTTTCCTCGAATTTTTTCCGCCGTTTCTGGGTTTTTATGTAGGAACTCGAATCATGAGAATATTTGTAAACGATTATAATTTAGTTGTAATTTTGCATAGTCATTTAAGAAAATTAAAATTTTCGATAGAGTACTACGTAAAAATACAATTTCTTTTTTGAAAATAGCTACATGTAGGACTCTAAAATAATATTCTTTCATAATTCTTAACAAGCTCTTGAAGAAAATTACGAATTTCTACAGACGCTCATGGCAATTGCCAAAAAGTTGACCATTCATTAATAAATTTTTTCTAAAAATATCTCCTAAACTAAAAATTTAAAATGAAAAGATTTGAGAAAAATAATAATCAAGAAGAGGGCATAATATTTTGAAATTAGGGATTTCAAATATCACTTCAAAATTGGTACCACAAGTATTTTGCCTGGACACGCGGCATTGCTATTTTAGACGAAAACACGAACATAATTATTAAAACTATTCATAATGTGAGCAGCTACAAATATATTAATAATTTTGATCGAAAATAACGGTAAATAATGGTCACTATTTTTGCATAATGTTTTTGGTAAAATGTCGGTTAAAGATCGATGTTATTTTATCTTGCCTATATAAATCAAATAAATTATGATAATTGCGATTACAGAACCAGGCATTGAATATTGAATTTTTTTTATTTGAAAATGTTCCAAAAATCTCAACATTTCAAATTCAGCTTTGAAACAAAAAACATTCTTTCTATTCAATAATCGAATAATTTCTTCAATTGTTAATACTTACAATTTTAGAGTTCTGAATTTTTTATGGCAATTATTAAATTTTTAATTTTTTTCCATCATAAGTTTGAATTTTGAGATTAAAATTGAAATTATTGAATTTCGAGAAGTATAATTCAAAATTAAAAAATTGTACATTTCTAAAACGATTTAAATTTACATAAAGTAATTTAAGTAGTTTAAGTTTTGTGATTAATATTGAAATAGTTTTATTTCGATAAATATAATTGACAATTGAAAAATAGGTAATTTGAAACGATTTAAATTTACTTAAAGTAATAGAAATTTGTAAAGGTTTGAGTACAAAAAAGTTTTATTATCACAATTCTTCGAAACTAAATTTTTTTAGTTTTTAATGAAGTTCGGATGAAGTTCGAATTCGAAAGTTTCTTTAGAATCCTTCACTTTTACAGGTTTATAATTGAAAATGTTTCCATTCTGAACGGTGAAGATAAAGGTGAATTTATTTTTTTATTTCAAAAAATGAGTCTAATCAATTTTTATGTTCTTTTTGAATTTTATTTTAGTTAATTATTTATCCAACAGTCACTGACCAATTACATGATAACTTATCTTAAGAACTAAGTAAGAATATTAACAATAGAATATTAAATCATAATTTTTTAAATTTAATAATAATTCAGATTTCTAGAATTTTAGAGGCTTTGGCTTTGAAACATTCAAATTAGTTTTCAGTTTTTAATATATATATATAGATAGATAGATACTTAGGGAGCAAAGTTCGTATATATTTGAATACAAATTCAAAATGGTTTCATGAAAATTCATAGAAATTATAAATAAGAAAAAAAAACTATTTTGAGTCTAAAATACATAAGAGATTCGTACAAATTCTTAGAAATTTTCATTTATGAGAAACGACGGTTCGGATGAATCTAACGAGGTTAAATGGAAATTATGGCAAACATAATTAGTGACAAGCTGCAATTCAATCAAACGGATCTTAATTTGAATAATATTTTGGGTAAATACGAACTATTAGGAATAGGTTTCAGGCGAGAATTAAAAATAGGTTTTAAATTAAAGATATAGTCATACTTACCAACAGGGAAGGTGTAATTAAACACTAAGGTGAAGCACAAAAAATCAATCTTAATCCTCATTTTCTTTTCGTAAATGAAGCCCAATGATGAAGAAGTTCGAGCAGCGTGCTACTAATGAATATTCTTGAAAATTTTTGAGTTTTTATTGCACCACTTGCTATCTCATTCGACAAAAACCATTGGCAAACATGCTAATACTTAATGCATTTAACCTTGCATTGCTGATGTTAAAATTTGTCTCTTTAATTCTGTCCTTTTAATAAACACACCAAGTAATTCCAGAGACAGGCAAAAACACGCACTTGATACAAGTTGAGCAGTTCAATTAATTCCCACCATTTTATATGGAAAAGAAGCGAGAAGAGAAAGTCACCAATTTGAAATGCTAAAACATTACTACCACTACCGTGAACCGGGGTAATCATGTATCACCAGGGAAAATGTAGTATATCCTAATAATATTGCTTTTAAGATGTAGACAATGTCTCGTTACGTAATAATAAAATGAATTATAGCTAGAGTATGAAAGCTGATCTATATTTACTTAGAAATATTTTCCTCGAAACAAGTTATTGGTCCCCAATTTATTATCTTATTTTTTTAAACTTGTTCTTGGGTGACGTCATAATTTAATTTAAGACGATGTTTGAAATATTTTGTGATAATGTTGTAGGTATAAAACTAGGAGCATGGTGTAGTTTCGAATTCGTCTTTTACCGCTGTTATTATTACACAGCGGCCGCGAGCGTTGAAGGTGACAGCAGTCGCCTCTGGATGCTTTCTTAGAGCTACCATCTGCCACTCCATAGGTTTTTACTAGCTTGCTTCCTGATGGACTGGAAAATTTCTTACAATGCGATAGGTGTTTAGTAAAACCGTCCTCTGAGCTCCTGTCAGTACCCTACTGACTGCTAAATATTCCAGATTTCCAGTGTGTCTTGCGTGCACATTGCCTGTAGGCGAAATCACAATTGGATGAATAGATGCATGTTTCACATTCCTCCATATTGTCTTTACTTCATGCCTTAACTCGCTATACTTATAGACCTTGGTTGTGTAGGCTGCCTGCAAATTTCGGTTAAGTGGACAAGCAATGTCGATAATGTAAACTCTTCCACTTTTTTTTTCTCGCACGAGACCGATGATCGCGCGCTGGAGCGCGCGTGTTTTCGTTATTGGAAATATTTTGTAATTATCTTTAAAATGTATGTTGCAGTTCGAAACATTTTGAATTAAACCGAAACAATTAGAATCAAGTTTTCAATCCCCTTCAACCCTTCTCAATCCGTCTTTCAACCGCAAATTAAAAACCGATCTCAAAACATGTCTCAACCCCAAATTCACTTATCAATACTTCTCCATTGATGTATCAGCACCAACCTCCAATCCTTTTGAATACGTGGGACTACATGAATTCAACCAGAATGAATCCGACTGAATCTGTCACCAGTCCGAATGGATAAATGTGAATCCAAAACCAATCGGAATGAATAACACACCAATCGGAAACAAAAATTCAAATCTCTAATCCCTGCGTCAACATCAACTTGAATCCTAACACACCTTTTAATTCTTTTCAATCTTTGAGCCCAATCCAATGAATTCGTCGCTCATACAAAATCTCTTTTCAATCCTTCTCAATTCTCGCACGTACAACAACTTCAATCCAACTCAATCCAAATCAATCCGAACTCACCATACAATTATTTTCAATCCGAACGAATCTATCCCCTTTTAAAAAATCTTTAAAATGTTGACAGTTTTTACGTAGTTTTAACGTATTCCGAAAATCTGAAAATGTATCAGATTTCGTCAATATTAATACTAATTGTTATCTATTATTAATTTTTCAAGTTTTCGCATATGTCTCTCCGTTATCGAGATAATTCAGAATTTTGATTTTTTCCTTTTGAAAATCTTTTTATTGGGATAATTTGTGGTGGCCAAGGACCACCCCTTGTACAAAACCCTGAAAATTTTGTCACTTTCACTGGTTGCGAGATCATTCAGCATTTTTTGTATACATAATTTTGAAAAGCCTTTTACTGGGTTTAGTCATGGTGGCTGAGGACCATCACGCATTACGAAAGCCCGAAAATTTTTCGGTTTCACGTATCTCATCGTTTTGAGATAACTCAAAATTTTTATTTTGGACATCTTTCTACTGGGCTAATTCTGCGTGCCCGAAGATCATTCGGGTCAGTAATACTCTGAAAATTTGGTCAATTTTCGCGTATGTTCTACTTCACTCTACTTTACTGTTAGTTCGGGTTGGTTGAAGACCCTCATCAAACAGTGAAAATTTGGTAATTTTTCGCATATCTCTCACTGTTTTCGAGATAAACAAAAATTGAAAATATGTTTCTGAATTTTCAAATCTTTCTTTTGGGTTAGTTCGATTTTGTCGAAAACTATCCTGTTCTCAAAACCCCTTAAAATTGGCTTAGTTTTCACGTATCTTTGATCATTTTCGTTATAATTCAAAAACTTTTATCATTATTTTGAATTTTTAAAATCTTTTTATTGGGTAAGTTTCAGTCGTTCGAAACCAAACCCTACAGAATCCCTAAAATTTAATTAGTTTCCACGCATCTCTGACCAAGGACCATCCCCCTTTTGAAAATGTTGTCAGTTTTCACGTATCTCTGGCCGTTTTCGAGATGATTCAAAATTAAAATTTGTTTTAATATCGAAAATCTGTTTAATGTTTTACGTCGGAGTGGTCAAAGACCACCCCCTTTAAAGGACTCTGAAAATTTTGTCAGTTTTCATGTATCTCTAACCGTTTTCGAGATACCTCAAAATTTTGATTTTGCTTTGAATTTTGAAAACACTTTCTTCCCTTTCCCCTATGTTTAGAGCAACTAATAATCAATTATAACTAATTCGACTTATACACACTTATTTGTAATCCAAATTTTTAACTATTTCATTAATTCATTATAATAATTAAGCCAGAAATGTTGACTCTTTTGAAATTTGCGCTTTCGAATCTTTTCATTATCGACTTATCGGATCTTGCTTTCGACTCTCGACAACCGATTGGTTTATTCTACTGTGACTTACATTAGATGTCAATAGCTAACTGAATTGAATAATAGGGTTTAGGGACTACGCACGAAGTTACCTGATTTGCATGTACTTTTTATAATAGGCTAGCCTATCCGACATCTCATTGCCCTTGATTTAGCTGTGTCTAGGGATCCATAGCAGAGTAACTCGGTTTTCCGTCGCTAACATATTTAGTGCCTCAAAGCATTCCCATACTAATAGCAGATACTGTCTGAGTAAATACGGATGTTTCTTTTGTTGACATACTCTTTTGCCTTGTAGGCGCACTGGAGTATAGTCATAATCTCAGATTGTAGAACTGTGGCGTAGGACCCCATCTCGATTGTGAAGCCCATTCCATTCCTTCTACGATATACACCGGCTCCTGCATTCTCCTCGTTCCTGGGGCCATCTGTAAACCAGGTGTTTCCATCACTGGGCAGGTGTGCTTCGCCATTAACCCATTCCTCCTTCGTGGATAGGCTAACTCGATACTTCTTGTCGAAGAGGTAGCGAGTGGCTATTTTGTCCATGGGCATGTTCAGGGTCGGCCTCCTTGCCATGTCGACTGGGATCTTCACTGCTGTCGAGATCCTTCTGTTAATTACCAAATTTAGTCTCCAGGCCGCCATCGCAGCCACGGCCTTGGTGGTGAGATGGAGGGGCTCCAAACCTATTAGTGCCCCCGGTGCCATCGTGGGTGTCGACTTCGAGGCACCAGTGACGCCTCCCAAAATCAGTCCCCTGATCCTTTCCAGTCAAGACTTCACAGTGGACAGCTCGACCCTGCTCCACCAGACCACCGTTGCATAGGCTCGTCTGGGTCGCAAGATCGCTGTGTAGATCCACATAAGTGTCTCCGGTATCGAGCCCCAGCTTTTCCCTATGGCTCTCCTACAGAGTCATAGAGTCACTACTAGCTTCTTGCACTTGTTTTCCAGGTGCTCGTTCCACAACAGCTGCTCATCCAGAATGACTCCTAGATATTTAGCTCGTTCTTTGATTTCCAGTTGTTGTCCTCCAAGTTTCAGTGTACTCGTGGTTCCCCACTAATAACTTCTGGTGAAAATAACCGCGTCTGTCTTACTCGGATTAACCGATAGTCCAGTATTCTTGCACCATGAATCCACTATCATCAGTGCTTGCGGCATTACGCCGAAGAGCGCATCCAGGGGCTGGCCGCGCACGATAACCAGTATATCGTCCGCATAGCCTACGACGTGGTGGCCCTGACTCGAGAGTAGATGAAGCAGTTCATCCGCTACTAAGCACCACAGCAAGGGCGATAAAACTCCTCCCTGCGGATCTCCCGAATCAACGGTTCCACATAAAATGGTATCACCCTTAGGGGTCGTCCATGTATTTAAGCCGTTTTTTCTTTTGTTTATATCGTTGTTTCCTTCTCAACGTCACAGCAATTTTGTTCTCTTCTTTATTTTAACAAAAGAAAAACGGCTTACGTAATATATGAACGATCCCTTAGTCGTAGTCAGATTCTTGTTGGCCAACATGTGGCAAGTCCATTCCACAACTGCAATAGGCACACCATGTATGATCATGGCGGCCCTGATAACCTCTCCAGAGGTGTTATTGAAGGCTCCTTCAAAGTCCATAAAGATGACAATCGCGAGGCCTTTGTCCTTCAGTTGTCCTTCAATTAGGTTTACTGCTCCGCTTAGGGCCATCTCCGGAGAGTGACCAGCCCTATAGGTGTGTTTTTCCTGGTGAAGTGGCCTACTTCACAATACCTTATCTCGGATATATCTATCCGCAAGTTTTTCCACTGTTTTTAGTAGGAAAGATGTTAGGCTAATGGCACGGAAATTCTTGGGTAAGGTATAACCAATCCTAACTGCTTTCGAAATAAAGACTACTCTCGTACCCCTCCATGCCACCGGCACATGTTCCAACGTCAGACTAGCCCTAGCAAGTTTCAAGAGCGGCCCTATGATTATCTCTCCAGCCTTCTGTAAGAGGACTGGATATATGCCATCTGGGACAGGAGACTTGTAAGGACTGAAGGACTTCAGGGCCCACCTGAGCCTGGCGGGGGTGACAATCTCGTTGGCTAGCCGCCGTTTCGGGCCCAGTTGAGCTGCAGGCGACTTTATCTCCTTTGAGGTGTCGTCCCCTTTTCTCCAAACCTTGAAAAGCCCGGGAAATGTGCCTTGATCAGGCGAGCCAGGGTATCCCCGTCCGACTCTGAGTACCCCCCCCCCCCCCGCGCCGGACAATTTCCGTGTGCCGAGAATAGCGTCCGGATTTCGAGAAAGCAGCTTATCCAGTCCAGCCGCCTCAGCTCCCTTCTCGATGTATGTGCAAAAGTTGGTCCAGCTCCCTTGCTTTGCCTTACGTATTGCACCCCTGTATTCATCCCTCATCGTTGTGAATGAGGTCCATAGTTCCTTCGTTTTGCCCGTACTGGCACGTTTGAACCTCTCTCTGATTCCCCTTGCGAAGCTCTTCGAGTTTCCGATTCCACCATTGTGTCTCCCCACCTCTTCGGACTCTTGTAGGTCGACAATTACTTTCATAAGTAGCTTTGATGGCTTCCGTGAAAATTTTGGCTGCCATTTCCAGGGTATCCACGTCTCTAGTTGACCTGGGAACCTCTGAAAGTCTACTCCTTAGTTCCGTGGAAAACTGATCCCAGTCCGTTCTTCTTGGTTTTCTGACCCATTTTGGGGATAGCGGGTACAATGGATTCCAACACGAACTCTATCTGTGAGTGATCTGAGACTACTACTGGTACAGAGAGTGATGTCAATGACTTCCTCCCTGACCGAGCTACGGAACCTCGGGGTGTTCCCCGTGTTAAGAATATCTAAATCAGTGGTGATTAGGTATTCCAGTAGGCCATTTCCTCTTGAGTTGATGTACAAATATCCGCTTGCAGATCACCATAACAAACGGAGGGCTGTTTAAAGGTCGCTATGCGGACAGCAGGTCATTCCTGTCCCGATTGCAAAGCTGTAAATCGGTCCGAGAGGGGCCTCGACCCAGGGATCCAGAAGACCCGTTTTAGCTAGGCTATTTCACCCTTCTACGATACCGTAATCACGCATACAAGGAGGGTCCGTTTATAGAGATCCTTTTCCTCTCTCCCAGGAGAGCCCGTTTATAGGAATCATTTCATTCATATCCATACTCATGCAGGCCGAGTTCATTTTGACCCCCATGTCCCACACGCTTAAGCCTCCCCACCAACTAAAAGGTGTTACAGCCCCTAGGGGAGGATCCGTCTGGATAGTAACATCACAATATAAGATGTAATCTTCGTTTCCTAAAACGGGCAGTGGAGTTTATCTGTAGAAAGGCATCCATTCTGTTA
Organism: Andricus curvator; assembly: GCA_932195095.1. Taxonomy (NCBI): domain Eukaryota; kingdom Metazoa; phylum Arthropoda; class Insecta; order Hymenoptera; family Cynipidae; genus Andricus; species Andricus curvator. The sequence goes on along the minus strand of CAKNYM010042002.1, from coordinate 11,467 downwards.
AGAGTCCTAGGTTTGGGGCAAGTTGTTAATGTATAATGCCCGCCACATCCTTATATGTGTGCGTATATTCTCTTTGAGCCATTACGCGTCAACCATCAATAATGAGCTCGATGGATGGGTGTTATCTCCACATAATCGGCACCGGTCAACCACATCTTAATGTAACTCGTGATTACGATCATTTCTGGTGCTGAAAACCCTGCCCTGAATCGCAATGACGAATCCTTCCGTTTCTGGAAACAGGACACCCTTTTTCAGCCAAATATTAGATGCCTCACTATCCACTTCATATTGATCTAACGTTTTGGGGTGCTCGCCCTGGATGGCTTTTTGTCTTCATTGCATTTCTAACTCCTCTACGGCTTCTGCTCCAATACTTAAGGCCTTCTCTCAGGACAAATTCAATTCAATTGCCCAACTGCTGCTGCTGGCCCTCATTAAAATAAGTTTGCTGTTAGAAATTTCTGTTTCATTACATGATGATAAATGTAGGAAAATTAGGATAAATATAGGCAAACTCAGTTAAAAGTTACCGAATTTTCATTTTCAATTACGGAATTTTCTACAATGCATTGTAAAAAAATGCCACTATTTTATCGTCTTTTTTTCGAACTTCTTTATTGATTGATTTTAGATTATTGTCTTTTTTGCTTGCTTATCAATTGTTCGGATTGTACGACATTTTCGAGTTTTTCAAGAAAAGTGTTTAAAAATTGTACCATTTTAATTTGTATCACTTATTAGTTGAATATTTGAGAGTACTGTTTCGTATTCTTTTCAACTGAAAGCTTTAAATGTCAATATATTTGCGTGAATTTAATATCGTTGAAAAATTTTTATTATGTTAAATTGAAAGAGTTTTTGGAAACAGGGAGTCTAGTGACACAAGATACTGGGAAAAGCGGGTATTTGCCAGGAATTGTGTGCTGCTTAACCTTCCGGCGGGCGCGTGGCCGCACTGCGAGCGGCACAACCAGAATTGTTTGAATTTCGGTGGCAAGAAAAGGGGTAAATGCCTTGAGGGCAAGATGTTTCCAAATAAATTGCGATTCATTCAAAATAATGTTTTTCTTTGAAATAATCCCTTCACAGATGAACAAAACGCGCCTTTTGTCTGCATAAATCGATTTTTTGATCAGCCGCACGGAGTGCGGCGCGCGCCCGCTCGTGTGACTCCAAAGGCACGCCCGCCGAAAGGTTAAGAAATACGGAAAGCAATTATCTTTTATTAATGACAACAACTTCCAATTCAAATGTTTTATGTCTTGAGAAAATTAAAATTAGAAATCCTTCCCAATTAATTCAAAGACCGAGGAGACATAACCGTGGAAAAAGAACGCAAAATGTGTAGGTAGAAATTCAATATAAAGTCCTTTATTCAATAAAGAAAGGTATTGGTATTGAAGTGTTGAATACAATAATAAGTATTGAACCAGAGGTGAACCTATTATGTGTCAGAATTAGTTTCTTATTTCGAGGGAACGATCTAGGTAAGATGTTAACTTGGCTATGAATCGTCTAGAAAAGGACACCCACTGCGAGCCAAGGGGGTTCGCACTGAGCATTCAGGGATTCAGGTAGCTGACTGCCTGTATACTCAGTGCTAAGCCCCTCTGCTCGCAGTGGTTGACCTTCTCATCTTAGACGATTCGTAGCCAAGTTAATATCTCATCTAATTTGCTCCCTACTTATTTCATACCAGCATATTTTAAAAACGACGTTTACCCAAAAAGCGTGCATACGTTTAGATTCGACAATTTTTTTATTTCAACCTTGGCTAGAGTCTGAAGCACTGTCACCATTTATGCTAGACCATGTCTGCTCGCAATGCATAACGAATGTTCCGTCCCGTGTATTGATTGCCGAAGTCTCCAGTCACAGTCGGAGGTATCCATCCTTCCGGTATCCTTACATTATCGAGGGTATCGGCGTCTATAATAAATTTTTCTTCGCGGTCCACAACATGAGTAACAAATGCAAACAAATCTCCTAATATGACTACTCCAATGAGGTACTCCTGTCCATTTATTGTCTCTATTGCTACAGCAAAAGGTCTTATTGGTAAAGGAACTTGCTTAGTTGTAATGTCTTCGTAATTCGTAGCATGAATATGATAGGAAACGTCCCGATTTGTCGACCATCTAAGTCTAATTAATTCTGCAAAAGGAAAGAATAGGTTGGAAATTATTGTATTAATTATTAATTAAATTATTACATCGCAGTTTTTACTTCACAAACAAAAAAATAATATCAGGTGTGCATAAATATTTCCCAAATTTTACTCCACATCATTTTACACAAAATGGAGTTACCGGAAAGCTAAAGTTTTCTATGGAAATATATGAAAATATACAAACACACAAGGCAATCCTGGTTTTTCATAGTTTTCTCTGGAAAATTCGAAATTGATCTAATTTTATAAATAATTACACTGTTTTATGCAATTTTATGAAAATCGTTGTCCGAAAAGTTATATATAGTTTTCCATAGTTTTTTTGTTTATAAGCTTTCAAATATCTACCTACAATTAGGAATGAATACAATTTTCTACAAAAAATAGGAACATCTGTGACCCTAGAATGAATTTTTAGTTTTTTATAATTCTTAATAGGCTTTTACAGAAAGTTACAGTACCGACGGATAGTTTCGGATCACTAAACCACGTTGAGGCGTCTATTAAATATTGCGCTAAATGAGCCTTAGTTAAAGTAATTTGGCCTTATGTTCGAATCTTTATTCGCGTGTATCGCAGATTCTAATTCATTTTCTAAACTGTTTGTATTGTTCTTGACTAATTTGCATATCATCTTTTCATTTCTGCAAAGAAAATTGTTTAAAAATATTTATTAATTATTGGAAATGCAGCTAACGGTGTTGATTGCGATGCTGAAATTCGGAAAACACGGTAACGGGCAGTTACGGCTCTCTTCGAATTATGGACCTCAGAAATAGGCCTGCCGTGATTTGAGAGAACGCCGTTGACGGCAAAGAGAACATGACAGAGTGGAATTATTACAACCATTATTCAATTATGAAATTCTAATTATTGTGAAATATTGCATATTAATAATAATTTTTAAATTTTTATTTTAAAATTAAATAATCTTCAATTTTAAAAGATTTTCAATTCAAAGTTCTGCAACCTTAAAGAGTTAAAATATTGACAATTCTTAAATGTTAAAAATTTGGAATTACAAATTATTCAATTTTCAAGAATTATATTTTAAAGGATGTATAAATAACAATTCTTGAGTTGTGATGATTTTGAAGATCAAAAGTCAACAGTTTTCAATTGTGAATCTTCAAAATTGATGAAATTTGATATGTAGATCATTCAAATGACAGCATTTTTAATTGTAAAACTTAAAACTCGCATAATTTTTAAATTGTAAATTTGAAAAATTAAAGACTTCTATTTTAAAGATTTCCATTCCAAAGTTCTACATTTACATTTTTGAAGATTTAGAATTCAAATTCTTCAATCTTAACGATATGCAGTTTCTATGTATTCAATTTTCAAAGATTTGCAATTCACAATTCTGCAATTCGGAACATTTAAAATTAAAATTTATTTAATTTTGAAGATTTATATTTTGAATGTATGTAATTTTAAATATTTGTTAAAATATGTAGTTCAATTTTGAAGATGTACAATGAGAAGTTCTTGAATTTTAAAGATTTCCAATTTAAAACTCTTCAATTTTGAAGATTTACAATTGAAAACTCTTTATTTTTGAAAGGTGTATAAAAAGCAATTTTTAAATTGCGATGACTGTAAAGATCACAAACCAGGAGTTTTGAATTTTAAATCTTCCAAATTGATGAAATTACAAATGTAAATCATCAAAATTGCAGAATTTTTTATTGAAAAAATAAAAATTTTATAATTTTTTATTGTAAATGTTTTTAAATGAGAAATCTTAAATTTTAAAGATCAACCATTCAAATTTTTACAAATTAGAAAAGTTACAATAAAAAATTCTTGAATTTTAAAAATATAGATTTGCAAATTATGCCATCATTAATACTTATATTTGAAAGGAATGTATTTTTTTAAATATTCTTTAATAGTTTAATTTTGCAGATTCACAACTGAAAATTCTTCGATTCAATTTTAGATTCTTCAATGTAATCTTCCAATGACTTTCAAATTAAAATTTGTCAATTTTAAATATTTGAAATTATCATTATTTATTATTATTATTAAATAATTATAATAATGAATGATGATAATTACAGATCATTATTCATTATCCTTATAAATGGGCCCACCATCCAACCCACAGGTACTCATGACGTGGTACTTCGCTACTAAACACGGTCGCGAATCGCGGCAAGTGATTAGTAGATTCGTTCGTGTCAGTCGTTGTTTCGGAACTCTATATTCTGCTTTCGCATTCGTCATAATTCGCGACTATATACTCTGGAGAGCCCATTTATAGAGATCCCACCATCGCACTGGAGAACCCTGTAGGGATTCAACATCCATCCTGGAGAGCCCGTTTATAGGGTCCCAACATTCATCCTGGAGTGCCCGTTTAGAGGGATCAAACGTTCATACTTGAGAGCCCGTTTGTAGGAATCCAAACATTCATCCAGGAGAGCCCTATGGGGATCCAACATTCATTCTGGAGAGGCCACTTATAGAGATCCATCTTTCTTACAAACGCTAGTTCCAATGCCAACGACTGAGACCAACGATTCACAATATTTACTTTAAACGGCGAGAGACAAACACAACTGCACACACGCACACAGACATACACATATACAAAAAAAGGTCAAAAATTGAAAGTCAAAAAGTCAAAAATTAAAAATGTGTTTATCACAGTCATCTGTCGTGTACGCGGGATAGCCACAGAAGGCGATTTTAGCCGCTATCATTATTCATTCCCAGAAAACTCCGGATGATGCGGCATGTGTTCAGAAATACTGCCTTCTGAATTAGATGTAGCGAATTTCGAGCTCCCAGTTCTTCCAAGATTTGTACGCACCCCGCATGAACGTTCCCAGTGGAGATCACGACCGGGTGGATGGTGACCTTGTTCACCCTTCACACGGTCAGAATCTCCTGCTTCAGCTCCGAGTATTTCTGGATCTTCTCAGTATATCGGAGTCTAATGTTGTTGTTAAGGGCAACGCTTATGTCTATTATTATCACGTGTTGAGCAAGTTTATATAACCAGAGGACATCTGGATGATTGTGTAGAGCTCGATGGTCAGCCAGAATAGTCCTGTCCCAGTAAAGGAGATGGTTTTCGTTCTCTAGTACTTTAACTGGGCTATATTTGTAGTAAGGCTCAAATCTCTCTAGTAAACCAGTGTTCAGGGAAATTTTTTGGTGAATGATCCCAGCAACATCGTTATGTCTGCGCGTGTATTCTTGCGAGGCAAGCATCGTTTTTGGTAATTCCTCGTTTTGATTACCCTGTCCTGGATGGCAATGAAAAATCCTTCCGTTTCCGGAAAGAGTTCTCCCCGACTTAACCAGAGGTTTGAGGCATCACTATCCACGCAAGGAAGATCTAATGTTAGGGGGTGTTGCTTATTCAACTGTTCACCTCGCTACTGAGTAGCTAGCTGTTCAGCGTTGAGATATCTGATGTTCTGGAAATCAACAGTTTCCAGTTTCAAGGGCGTATACAGGTCAACTCTACAGATGTAGTTGTAAAGTGAGGTATTAGTCCTGTTTTGGAAATATTCGCGCAATTGCGTTACCTTAGAGTCACACAATCAACGAACATCCAAAATCGCTCTGCCTCCAAGCTTGCGTGGCAAAACTATTCTCTCTATAGCTGTCCTTTAATGGTGCGTTCGGTGCTCAGACATTTTCACGCGGATGATTCTGTTAAGCCTATCGAGGTCAGTGATGGACCAGGTGACCAAAGCAAAGGAGTATGTTAGGCGAGGAATCGCATAGGCGTTAATTGCCTTTGTGATGTTCTTCGCACTGAGGCCAGACGTCAGAATCTGACTAAGGCGACCCGAAAAAGCAGACTCAAGCGCCTTTTTAATTGCAGAGTGGAGCGGACCCCTCGCCTGCAATATGCCAAGGTACCTGTACGATTCTTCATCAGTCATTGCCTCAATCAGAGCGTGGTCGTCCAGTATCTGTTGAGCATTCATCTCCCCACGGACAAATGCAGCTTTCTGCACATGTCCAAACCCAGAGACATCCTGATGTCATAGGAGAACTGCAGCAAGATGTTAAGTAGGCTGTTCATTTTCGACTCTGAGCTTGCATAAACCTTTATATCGTCCATGTACAGTTGTTGAGTACATGTGTTGTTGAGTGTCCAACTTAGTGGGTTAAATGCTAAACAAAACCACAGTGCGCTGAATGAATGACCCAGGAAGATTGCTCGTTTAATGGACAAGTACCGGGTATCCCTCATCATCCCACGACTATAACATTTAATCCTTATGCACCACGTGTGCATAGCGTGATTTAAAAATTGGATGACGCGCGGACAGGTCCTGTATGTCTTAAGGACCTCAAGTAAATAATCGTGGGGTATGGAAGGAAACGCTTGTTGGTAGTCAATGTCGGCCATGTGCAAATTGCGTTGGTGATGTTTCGCATGCAACACAACCACAATGTCAATCGTGACTTGGTCCTTGCAACCACGGCATCTGTGGGGTGCGCTGCAGGTGCTGATCGTCGTTTTTGCACCTGTTGCCCCGTGCTGTTTCCTGAGATTTACATCTGATCGCGTCTCCATTCATTTCCGGCGTCCACCTAATTCTCTTTTTGGCCTGCGCACCCTGGAGTTGCTTCCGATCTTATCGTGGATTTCCGATCTTATCCGGTTGATGGTTCTTCTAGGGAGGAGCTTCCCATCTATAATCTGACGCTTTCGCTGTTCAAGGTCGTCTTTTCCGGGAAATTCGCTACAAAGTTTTTGCAAAAGACCATCCCGCCGAGAGAACTTGTGATCACTTCCGTATCGTGTTCAAATTGGCAGCGCATCAAGTACTCATCATGATGGGTTTGAAAATTTATGCGCTACCGTGGCATTCCTGTGAAAGTGGTCGGCTGAGAGATCACAGCCGAAACATCCTCCGCAGGTGCAGCTGATGTTCTGCTTCTTACCGCTTTTTGCCGATGTTCTGGCTGGAAAGTAGCCCTTCCAGGTATCAAGGTGAGACCTACCTGTCCATCACGTAGCTCACCACCACTGGTGTGCATGCTGCCACCCCCAGCGGTGGCACCAGGGGCGCCCCGAGGATCCTCGGGAAGCAACCACCGCCTATATAGATTTAAAAAGTTCTCCGTGATCAATGGGTTTTTGGTGCTCCTCTTAGTCCCTTTCGTCTTCGTTATTTGCCTTTCTGGCATGGGAAACCCTGTTAGTAGCAAAGCTACAGCCAACATAGCCTACAGTTTAAGGTGGGATCCGAACCACCAGAACATCGGTAAAGGTGCATAGAAGAATTTCAAGAGGTACCGGCTCAGGGATCGATCCCCGGACCACTAAGGTGAAGTCTGAGCGTCTAACCAACTGAGCCACCGAGGCTCTTCTGGTAGCAGAGCGTGGTATCATTATCATTATCATATTTGCTGTTTAAACTTGTTTTCGGGTGAACCCGATTTTTCATCATAGCCACGGACTAAGTCAAGTGACTGATGAGATGAGGATGTTATAAGTTATTTTAATACGATGTTTTAATTAATGTCTCAGGCAGCTTTAAAGGAAATCGAATGCTTTTTTTACCGAAAATATGGATAAAAATATTATAACTATTATTAAATTTCATGAATAATAAATAATACGAAATTCTAGCGGAATGAATTCATGTTTATTTATTTATACATACATTCCCAATGTATTGAGTATCAGCAAAACTCAAAATTATTGACTGAAAATGAAAACATTTTAAACATACTTGGACTAGAATCAAAGAGATTTTAACAAACGAATAAAATATTATAAAATTCATTTTTTAATAGATCAGTCTGAAACAAATCACTATGTTTTACATAAATTTAAATATTAAATAATAAATTTAGCACATAGTTAAACTCCAATAAATTATGACTTGACCCTCTTAACAGAGGTAATTAGATCAGCAACACCGTTCTTGGTCATGCATACAATCTTATTAATTTTTTGTTGTTGAAAATTTCGTACTATGTCATTGTTTTCACTTTAAAAAGCTGAAAAGATTTGAAAACATGATCTTTGATACACTACATTTTTCAACAATATAACTTCTTGTAATTTAATACAGTTATTAATAATAAAAAATACAGACTTTCAATAATAATTTTGCATTTTGCAACTTATAATAAATTCAGTTACGACGTTTCTCGAATTACAAGCCTTTTCTCTCGTGGTTAGATAATTCCGGAGAACGCTGTAATAGACCGTAAGCCCATGACATAAATGGCAATGTGATTGGGATAAGGACAATTTTCACCTGACAGGTTCGACTTACGATGAAGAACGTGAAAATGCGTGCCTTTCAGGTCTGAGTGGAAGAGGTGAGCGGTGGCGACATGGCAAAGGTGCCAATTTTTAAGCTTCATTGATGTCACTCTGATAAGCTTGAAAATGGGTGTACATGTAGAAGATGACATGATGGCAAAGTTGCCGGAAATACAGGTAAAATTTCTTGATATTGATTTTACAGGAAAAAGTTTCAAACAAAAGTTGGTCTACTTCGAAAGATGCATATTTTCATTCTCACGTTATTTTTTGATAAAATTAATACATTTAGAGAAAACATCAATTAAAGAAATCCCATAACAATCAAAAGCGGTTTTAATGTACAGCAAGTCATTTTTTCGAAAATTGTCAAGAGAGAAAAGATACTCCCCTGCAGGTGTACTCCAACATTACTGAGGAATATTTTATTCAAATGTTAATATTTACCAAGCTATGCGCATTTTTCATCCTTTTTTTCGATTTTCCCCTTCACCTGTTGTTTCTTTAGCAATTCAAAAGAAGGTGTTTTCAAAATTGGTACATCAATAGAATAAGTTATTATTTTACATGAAAGCAGCTGACGCCAATTTGTTACAAAAGACTTACATTATTGATGTATCAATTTTGAAAACACCTTGTTTTTAATTGCTAAAGAAACAACAGGTGAAGGGGAAAATCGAAAAAAGGATGAAAAATGCGCATAACTTGGTAAATATAAAGTTGGAGTAGACCAACTTTTGTTTGAATCTTTTTCCTGTAAAATCAATATCAAGAAATTTTACCTGAATTTCCGGCAACTTTGAAGGTGCCTTGCGGCACTTTTGCATCCAGATAAAGTGCCTTACAATTCGCAGATGCTATTTTTATGTCGTCTTCTACATGTACAACAATTTTCAAACTTATCCGAGTGACATCAGTGAACCATAAAAATTGGCACCTTTGCCAGGCCGCCACGGCTCACCTCTTCCACTCAGACCTGTAAGGCACGCATTTTTACGTTCGTCATCGTAAGTCGAACCTGTCAGGTGAAAATTGTCCTTATCTCAATCATATTGCCTTTTATGTGATGGGCTTACGGTCTATAAGCACATACGGACCTCTCCGAAATCACAAAGGCTGGAGATCGCCGTCCGATAATTTAGTAAAGTCCGTAACTGCCCGTTACAGCGTTTTCTCGAGTTGTTCTGTACCATATTCAACCGTCTGATTTGCGCCTTCAGTTAACGGTCAGTTACAGTTCTCTCCTAAATCATAACTCGCCAGAATTTGCAGTTAACGGTGTTTTCCCAAAAGTTGGATCAGACGGTGGCGCGTCAGAATTCCATGCTGGAGGTCTGAGGTTCGATCCCTGAGCCGGGTACCAATGGCAATTTTTCTATGTGCTTCTACCGGGGCTTCGGTGGTTCGGAACCCACCTTAAACTGTAGGTCCCCTCAGAAAAAGCTGGTGCTTTACCAAGGATAAATGGGCTCTTTCGAGGGCCTAACCTTGGGGGTCGAAGCAGATTTTGAGAAGACTCAAAAATGAGTCAGCGTTCTTCTTGCGCTTGGGGCTCCTACAGGGGGCACCACGATCGATGGTCGCTGGCCGACTCCGAGTAATGAACACACACACACATACACTTACATAACACACCAGGCCAGTGCTTCGATTCTGTGCATCTAACTGATGACCTCAGAAGGATCGTTGCGTCCGCCCTAGTCTGGCCGTATCCCCTCTCTGTGGCCTGCTAAGGGAGGCTTCCGAATGGCAGAGTGGGTGAGGATCACTTTGCCTGATCAAGAATGAAGGAGGTCATTTACTGTGCGATAGGTATGCCTGGCACCTGAGAGGTATAATCTCAGAACGTTGGTAACAACGAAACCCACCGAGATCCAAAAACACTCGGCGAAAGATGGCCGGATTCGGAGTACTGCCTTGAGAATAAACACGGGTATGACACAATTGACTTTACAGCTTGAGCGCCAGGGGTGGGACCTCACGCCGCCCCCCCCGCCCGCCTGAATTACAACTAAGTAACTAACAATTAAAAAAAAAATTTAATAATCAGATGTATCATTTCTTCACGATTCCAACGATATAAAAAACTAATTTTTCGATTTTTTTGCAGTTAGCGGTGTTTTTCCAAATCACGGCAGAGCGTAGGGATAAAGGGCAGTGCACAATTCGCATGAATGCACGCGCAAATATTGCCTAATATTAGGAAATGGTTCATTTACCACTGACTGTTTACATTTGGATGGCTCGGAGATAATGTCAGATCAATGACCGAAATCGATCTTATCTCCAGGCACTAGTGTATTTCATGAATCTGTAAAGATTTTTTTAATGATTAATGGATCAAAGGAAATGTAGAATCCTAAATGTCACTTTTTTTTAAATTTTAAATGAATAAATTCATTTTCTTACATCCTGCGAAAAGTTAATGTTGAAGAACAAAATACCTTAAAAATCGGAATTTTATTTTTGTCTTACTTATGTGATAATTTGATACCCACAAGAACAAAATATTTCAACTTTTTAAATAGAAAATTCTTTAAAATTAACATTTTTAAATAGAAAATCACAAGTATTGCACGTTTCTTATAGAAATCTTATTGAACTACAAAATATATCAAATTGGGCCAATTCATCCAAACCCCCATTTCCGCAAGGAGCGTACGCTGTCCTTTCTGGACAATACTGTGAATAAATACAATTGTTTACAAATGCTGGTCGGACTCTTTTAAATTGTTTTTAGGGTTTACTAGTTCCGGGCACAAACACTTATAGTTTCGATGATTTTCATCCGTCGTACTTTTTTACGGGAGGGGAAGTGAGGGGTTGGGGAAGTGAGGAGGACGTGAGAATTTCGGGAAGTAGGGGGGTGAGGCTAGGGTAAGTGTAGGGAGGGGCATTTGGGTAGTGATGGTGTGATGGGGAGAGGAACGGGAGGGGGGAATTTGGTTGAAGTTGGGGAAGTATGGAAGGGAATGGTGAGTGGCATGAAGTCGGGGAAGTAATTGGACAGATAGTCGGGGAAGTGGAGGAGAGAGAAG
>CAKNYM010041996.1:748-14334 GCA_932195095.1 Andricus curvator | reverse complement strand
AAAAAAGCTGTTTTCCACCCATCCTAATAAGTTTACTATAATTTAATGTATACATTGCTTCTTATAAAAACGTAGATCTTAATATTAAATTTCAACATTAGTTTATACTTATTCAACTTTGTATATAATTATAGTGCGCAAAGCGCGATCAGACTTTTCGCTCATTAGAAATACAATATCTTAAACTTATCACGTCAGTTTAACATTAGTCACTCTCATCATCACCGTCGAAAGAATCCTCATGCTCAGACTGAAGGTTTTCTTCAATATGATCGCCTCCAGCCAGTGTTTCTAAAGCTGCAATTCGTTTTTTTTTTAAATTTCCTCGTCCGCTTCCAACATGGTTGAGTTTTGTGCGAGTTTTTTTTTCAGGCTATTTCTGTACCTCTGTTCTGTGGTTCTTAAAACCTCCAGCATCTGCGATTTGAAGTGCACCTTGTCATCTGGTCCATTGAAATTTGTACACTGTTAAGCCGCCTCTGAAAGAGAAATGAAAGATTAACATTTTATTCACTTACTTTCAATGAATTCAACTAATTTAGTCAGTAATAAATATTCCGTACGGTACAAAATATTTGACACTCTGGTGTCGCCGAAATTGAAATAATTCTCTCCCCCCGGACATGAAAATTTGCAAACAAATTCATCAGTGAGGGCGCAGTCCCATGAAGGTAGATTAGTAGAATAGTTGAACAGTTTTGACCAATGAGGTGCATTCACAAGCACTAGCAGTCACCTCATTGGTTAAAACTGTTCCACTATTCTACCTCGATGGGACTGCGCCCTCATTATTTCCTTTAATCTGAAGTTCAGCAACTCACAAAGCTTCGAATCACCCATCTGAACCAAATGCTTGCACTGAAACAAAATTATTAGAAAATATATTTAAAATAAAAACCTAATCTTTATAGAATATTAAAAAGTAGCTTTAATCAACATTTCATTCTTTAGAGAGTTATCCAAACGTGCCCAAAACTACCTTTTCATATAACGGATGATTATAGGTTTCTCTTCTGTAATTCAGGAGAATTCACCGCTATTCTCCTTTATTTGATTTTTTAATTATGTACTTTATTTGGTTAAAGGTTATTATACTTTGGAATAGAAAACGTCATATCCTATAATTATATTCTGAAAAATATTTCAGCAGACAGGACAGGGTACCTCATCAAATCATTTTGTGTGTATAATTTCAAAAGGCTAAAAAAAACTTAATGTTACGTCCTGAGCAAAGAAGTTATAATTTTCTTAATATCGGGGTTCAATTCTTTGGTAGAAAGGCAGAAGTGTTCAACTATTATTTTCATGAAAATGTAAAACGAGATTGTACTATACCTTATAGTACACTATAAGGGTCCTTTCACACGATTGCAGATCAGCAAATTGCATCCAGAAAGCCCACAAGAGCGAAAAGGACACACTGTTCTCCATCTCTATCACTCTTGTGGACTTTCTGCATGCAATCTGCTTATCTGCAATCTTATCTTTCAACGACATAAATTAATGTTTAACAAAAACGATACATTTTTAACAAATAGAATAAATTTTCTACTAAAAAAGATGAACTTTTAACAAAATACAAGGATTTAAACAAAATTGTAAATTTTTAAGCGAATAAATTAATTTTTAACTAAAATTAGGAATCTCTAACAAACAAAAATTAATTTTCAGCCAAAAAGATTAATTTTTTATCAAAAAAAAGACGAATTTTCAACTAAAAAAGATAATTTTTCATCCCAAAATGGAATAGTTATATTCAAAGTTAAAATAACTAATTTTTAACCATGAAAAAACAACTTTTCAGCAAAACAGTTGAATTTGCAACCAACGAAATTAACTGTCAAACTCTAAGATGAATTGTTCACCAAGAAAATTGATATTCTACCACAAAAGACGCATTTACAACTAAAATACATTAATTTTCCGCTAGACAAGATCAATTTTCAACTAAAAATGGAACGATTATATTTGCAGTTAAAAAAAAATTAAGTCTCACACTGAAAAGAAACAAATTTCCAACAAAATAATTAAATTTTTTAACAAAGAAATTATTTTTGAAAAATGCAGGAATTTTTAAACAAAAAAAAAATAATAATTTTTCCAATAAAAAATGGAATACTAAAATTTTTAGTGAAAAGTTAATTTTAAATGGATTAAAAATGATTTTAAACGTTTTACACACCATTTTTACCCAAGAAAAGTTCTACTTTTAAATAAGTAGTCGAATTTACAGCGAAAAATGTAATAGTTGATATACAAACAAAAATCTTTCAAGTTAAATAAAGTTTCCACTACTCTCGCGGTAGCATATATATTATGTTCTACTTTTGAAAACATAATGATGTTGTAGATGTAAAACAAACAGTTGTTTAAAAATACATATCGCACATATATTTAAAGAGAAAGGGGGAATTTGAAAAAATAAGGGGAAACGCAGCAGGAGATATTCAATGTTTTCTTTCTTTTTAAATATTAGTAACATTCCAAACGTCCCAAATTTTTGAAATTGAATTGAATAGGTATAATGAGACTGTGCCCACAGAAATTGTGAACAAAAATTTTGGTCCACGCAATGAAAATCAAGAATTTTCAATTTCGGGCATGAAAAGTCACGATATAGCATAAAAAATTATTAAATCAGGACCGCGATAAGAGATCAGGACATGTCCTGATAATTAGATCATGATTTAGGACGTCTAGTCACTCTATTTGTGGTACAAAAATCCACTAGTGTGGCATTGTTCGAATTAAGAAGTAATATATCAACAGAAAAATACAAAGAAAATGAGGTTATGTTTCTATAAATATAATATTATATATTAGCTACCACGTGCGGAAGATGAATCAGCTAATTATTCCTATATGAGACACGGTGCACTTCTCAACACGATCATAAAAACACAGTCGGAAACTCAAGTTGAAAATTTGTTATATAGAAAACATTCCCGACAAACAGCACAAGGTCCCAAGCAACGGTATAAACCGTATAAATATACACAATGGAGCGATGGCGCCGGGCGATTTACGTACAATGATCCGTGACCGGCTGCGCGGCCATCCATCAACCAACGACTGCGCGCGCTTTTTAAATATACACTATTCTTATATATCTCGGCTTGAACACATTAAACCTGTACATTTCAATATTAGACAAATGTGAAATTTTTAACAAAATAAGTATTGAAAATGAAGGAAATTCAATTAAAAATTGAATATTTATTTCTTCAAGTTAAAATTTTTTTTTATCATTAATGTTGAAATTGGTTTGTTTCTAGATTATACACATTTTATTTTATTATTAATGCATTTTGTTATGAAAATAAGAAAAAAATATGTGCAATTTGACATTAACATTAAAATTAAAGATTGTAATTTTGACACCAATTTCATATATTTTTAAAATCATTTAAATAATCAAAAGTGCAACATTTTTAAATAATATTTCAACTGCCTAACGTTGCGGAAAATTCCGTAACCATAGACAGTGCGCGCCTATAAATAAACATGCGAGATTATTTGAAATTCTTCCGACAGTCGATTAAGTTTCAAATTGTAGTTTAAAGACAAATAATATAAATCATTTCATTATCAAAATATTTATAATTGGTTATATTATTGTATTATTAATAATAATTTACTAATGCTGCACGATGGACGCACGTGTGCGCCGTAGACTTGCAGTCAGACGTGAGGTGCGTCGTGATGGCGAAATGAGACGCAATGCGCACGCATGTTCCTAACCATCACTGCATTGCGACTGGTGATGGCAACATGCGTGCGTTACGACTCGCACAGCGTGCCTCGCATAGCATGCGTGTAATGTGCGTCGCACGATTGTTATCTGGGTTATTGTATATGGTACTTAAGCCTTGAATGTCTGATCTGAAGTTAATATCGAAGTCAAAGTTACGAAGCAATTACATTTTTTTTCTTTTTTAATTTTATCTTTAGTACTTCTAAGTAACTTTTTCCTAAAATTATTGTTGATTGCAAAGACTAATTGAAGACTACTTCTTTTGAAAATTCTGAAGAAACATTCCTCTAAGTTTTGAATGTAGGGTAATACAACCATTTTTTTAAGCTTTCTATCTTTAGGTTGCGTAGATATAGTTTTTTGTTGTGAATTATTGATATGTTTGTATCTTTCGGCGATTTTATTTTTTAACAAACTAGATGGATTGCCATTTTTTCCAGTGTTTTCTGCACAAGATCTAAGTTCTCTTTGTGGAATCTAACATCAGCCAGTTTTATAGCTCTATCAACTAAGCCATAAATAATACCAATTTTATGCTAGATTGGATGACAAGAGTCGAAGTTCAAAAATCTACCTGACTAAACTGATTTGCGATACCAGTTGGTTATAATTTTATTGTTTTCGATTTTTAATGCTAGATCTAGAAAGTTTATTTTTCCATCTTTAGCCAGTTCCATGGTAAATTTAAGTTTATTGTCAGCAGTATTAAATTTATTCAAAAATTCGTTAACTTTATTTTTTGGTAGGCAAATTAAGGTGTCATGGATATAACGGAAGTAGAATGTGATTGGGTATTCAAGTGATTTTAAGATTTTGTTTTCAATTTGTTCCATGACAATATTACCTGCAGCAGCTGATATTGGAGATCCCATGGGCAACCCGTAAATTTTTTGGTAAAATTTACCATTGAACTGACAATAAAATGATTCTAAGCATAGTTTCAGAGCTTTATCAAAGTCTTCTTTAGATAAAAAAGTATGGGGTTCAATTTCTTTTCAACGTTTACCTATTGCGCCTCTGATTAAATTCCATGAGATATTAGTGTACATGGACACGATATCTGGAGAGATAATAATGAAGCCTTTTGGAACTGTTATTTTATCTATTTTATTTTTGAAATCCCAACTATCTTTTATATGATAATCAGTTTTCCTCACAATTTTTTGTAAAGACTTTGCTAAAGATCTAGAAAGACAATAAAATGGTGAACCGGGAGAAGAGGTTATAGGTTTGAGTGGGCAATCAATTTTGTGTAATTTTGGCAGTCCGTAAAAACGCGGTGCGGTGCCATTTGTGCAGTTTAACTAATTGTAAGTATTGGCGTTAGTAACGTTGTTGTTTTTGAAAGTAGTTAGTAATGCAGTTAAATTAGTTTGAAATTTTCTAGTAGGATTTTTTTTTAATAATTTTATAAGTTGTTTCATCTTCTAACAAGCGTAAAGCTTTCCCTGCTAGAAGTAGAAAGATTTAAAAAGATAGAAACGTATGGATAGAAAAAGATAGAGATATTCAATCCTTCCCAAATGCACACTTTGCATCCCACAAACGCTATCTTGTTCTTTCCACGCCCTATCCGTCGTGTCTACTTAGTTAGAACTATCCCTTTGTATTCCTGAGTCTATCTCTTGCAGTCACAACTGTCTATCTTCTTCTATCCCTGGCTCTATCCCTGGTGTTCACAACTGCCTACCTTTGTCTATCCTTGTGGCTCACAAATGCCTACCTTTTTCTATCCCTTGTGGTTAAGCTGCCTATCTCTTTATATCAATGATTCTATCCCTTGTGGTCACATGTGCCTATCTTTTTTTATCCCTGTTGTTAATGAATGCCTATCTTTATCTATCCCTTGTTGTCAAATTACGTATCGCTTTCTATCAATGAATAATATATTTCGAGTTTCAAGCCCCCGCAAAATATTATTAAACCAGCAAGGGTTTATATAGCTACCAACAAAATTTCCTAACTTATACGGTTTATTAGTCGAACTCTGCAAAGGCGTCTGCCGAAACTCCAGTCATAGACGGTGCAAATGATTTCACTTGTGTCTGACATTTTCGGTCAGCCATCTACCGGGAACCTGCCGGTGCTAAGTCAGGGATGTACGTCAAGTAGCGGATATAGGTAGATAAGCGGAGGATTCGTGTGGATAGAAAAACTAGGATTTAGAATGATAGGGCTATCTTATTTTTCAGAAAATATAGAAAAGGATTCAATTAGATAGGAAGATAGGGATTGAAGAAGATAGAGAAGATTTTGGATTGCATAATGGATAGAAAAGCATAGAAATGGATAAGCGGAGGATTCATGTCG
Source organism: Andricus curvator (assembly GCA_932195095.1). Lineage (NCBI taxonomy): Eukaryota > Metazoa > Arthropoda > Insecta > Hymenoptera > Cynipidae > Andricus > Andricus curvator. The sequence goes on along the minus strand of CAKNYM010041996.1, from coordinate 8,270 downwards.
ATAGAAAGCCTGAGATTCGGAAGGATGGGGCTGAATTATATTTCAGAAGAGATAGGAAAAGATTTAATTTAATAGGAAGAAAGGGATTGAAAAGGATAGACAAAATTTGGGATTGCCTACTGGATGGAAAAGGATAGAGATTGATAAGCAGAGGATTCATTTAGATAGAAAGACTGGGATTGAAGAAGATAGAGCTATCTTATATTTCAGAAAATAATACAAATGGATTCACTTAGATAGGAAGACAGGGATTAAAAAGATAGACAAAATTTTGGATTTCCTAATGGATAGAAAAGAATAGAGGTGGATAAGCGAAGGATTCATGTCGATAGAAAGACTGGGATTCAAGAAGATAGGGCTATCTTATATTTTGGAAAAGATAGAAAAGGATTCAATTAGATAGGCAGATAAGGATTAAGAAACATAGACGGAATTTGGGATTGCCAAATGGATGGAAAAGGATAGAGGTGGATCAGCGGAAGATTCGCTTGGATCGAAAGACTAGGATTCGGAAGCATAGGGCTATCTTATATTTCAGAAAAGATAGAAAAGTATTCAATTGGATAGAAAAATAGGGATTAAAAAAGATAGACGAAATTTTAGATTGCCCAACGGATAAAAAAAGATAGACGTGGATAAGCGTAGGATTCATGTCGATAGAAAGACTGGGATTCAGAAGGATAGAACTGACTTATAATTAAAAAAAGATAGAAAAGGATACAATAAGATAAGAAGATAGGGATTGAAAAAGATAGACAAGATTTTGGATTTCCTAACGGATAGAAAAAGAGAGCAGTGGATAAGAGAAGGATTCATTTGGACAGAAACACTAGAATAGGGATAGGGATAGGGAGTGGAAAGAAAAGGACACGTGTGGATAAGTGACGGATAGACATGGATAGGAAGATTGGGATTCAAAAGAATAGATGTGATTGTAGATTGAAAGAAATATAGAAAAGGATCAAAGGGATAGACACGGGATAAAGATGGATACATTGCTTCTATTAATTTCAATCTTAGAGATAGAAAATGATTCAGATGGATAGAGACTCTATCCATTTACTTCCGGCAGGGTTAGTAATGTAATCTGTTTGATTCACTATGACACTTTTATTGCTTTTATCCGCATTAGTAATTATAATATCTTTACTTGTGTTAATAAATTCTTTAGTTTCTTTAATATTATTCTGTAGAGTGAAGTTTTTTTTTAATAAAAGCATTGCTGTTGTAAATCTAGTTTTCGGTCCAATAAGTAACTTTACTTCTTCGTGTATTTCCAAGATCAGGTTCGATGACTTCGATTTAAATAACGTTGAAATTTTAGAATTGGAGCCGAATCTTGATAAAAGTTTATTATTAGAAATGATACATGTACAAAATATGGTATCGTTGAAATTAACTGCGCAGTGAATCTCGACTCCGGAAGAGTCGCAGTTTTAAGCCACGTCGAGTGCGTGTAGCACTCGGATGGGGGACCATCTACGATTCTACGACGTACGACCAGGTTGTGCATTCGCTGCGTTTTAACTAATGTCGAGCGGGGCAGGTCTGACGCCGAGGATGATTGTGTACATTCGATGGTATGAGAAATCAAATATCTACCTTCAAACACGATACTCGGAAAACCGGATGAACTCGGGAGATGATATTCGCTAGCCAAAAGTCCAGCTAAATGCGAGTCCTTCTAATGAAGTTGGATGCAGCAGCGGGTTATCACTGGTTCTGATTAAATTCTTACAGTGATTCTAAGCCCATTGTAGTAAAGAAATTTTTTGCAGGCCCTTATTCCTTTTTTATTTAAAGAATAATGCTTTATATGAGATTTATGTTATATTACGGTAGTTTACATGCTTTACATTATTGAAGAAACTTGAGAAACAGAAATTTGTGAATTGCTAAGATTTGCCAGGGGGCTTACCTGCCAGGAGGCCACATTCACCTCAACGCAGGGATGTTATCAGATCATAATTGTGACATTTTGTACCACCCTACTATAGTGGAATTCCCTTCAATATATATAAATGAAATGTATAACTTTCATTTTCCGTGTTGAACGTGTCTTCACCTGTGTTTCATGTACACGAATTTTACAACGTATACACGTGTTTTCACTCAACTCCGAATATGTCACGGAGATTACAATAAAAACCAGAATAACTCAAGTAAGTTGTACACTAGGGTGGTCCAAAAATACGACTTTCGGTTTTTGTTGATACCCCTCCCATTTGTTCGTTTTCCGGAAAAATAAATTCCGTAATTTTTTTCCAGCGTTAACCCGTGCTCCTGTGCTTTTGAGGTTAACATGGGATTTTAAATGGGATATTTATAATTATTTGTAGAAAAAAGGTGGCTGCCATTACATCTTGCTTTAATCAATTATTATAAAAGAAACTGAGATGCATAAAGCAAGGTTTTTTGAATTATTTTGTAGGAATGAAATAAAATATTATATTTTCCTTGAATAATACCCGTGGGTTTTTCCAAGAAATTACAATTTTATTATTTTTAATGATAAAATATGACAGATTAATATGAAAGCAGATTCAGGGTAAGTGTAATAACTGTTTCTTGATTTTCTTTTTTAATTAAGACATACAAATATCTGTCAGAAATTTGAGGTTTTGATCATTGAAATCAACCATATTTAAGATTGTTTACTTTATCATCTTTAAAATTGTAGAGTTTTCAATTGTAACTCTTGATAATGGTAGAAATTTGAATTGTCGATCATTAAAAGTGAAGGGGTTTTAATCTTGAAAATTGTCAATTAAAAATTATGCGCGTTTTCAGGTTTAAAATGCAAAATTATGCAATTTTGATGCTTTACATTCGACTTTCCGTCAATTTGGAAGATTTAGAATTGAAAGCTTGACTTTAGTTCTTCAAAATCATCAACATTCAAGAACTTTTATTTATACATGTTTATAATTGAACATTTTTTATTTGCAACTCTTCAAATTTTAGAACTTTCCATTATAAATTTTTAAAATTCGAGAGTTTTTAATTTTGACCATTAACAATTTCAAAATATGCGAGTTCAAGTTTTACAAAGAAAAATTATTTAATTTTGATGCTTTATATTTGAAATTTCTTACATTTAGAAGATTTAGAATTAAAAAGTCGACTTTTAATTTTGAAAATTTTCATTTATGTATCTTTGAAATTGAAGGGTTGTCAATTACAACTTCTAAAAAATGTAGAACTTTCAATTGTAAATATTTTAAAGTGGAGAATTTTTAATTTGGACATTTTACAATTAAAAATTATGCGAGTTTTAAGATTCACAATTATTTTCGCGCTTTCAATTCGAGGTTGGTCAAAGAGGTTAATGAACATTATTTTTGCAATCAAAGTACATGATAATAATTGTTATAGAATATTTTCATAAATAGGCTGTTTTGTAAATATCACTGGAACCTTATTTTAATATTCAAATTTTTTAAATTACATGAATTTGATAACATTTTCATTTCAAAGTGTTACCTCTGGCTCAGAATCTGCTCCCTCTAGTCGACCAGACTGGCGGGAGAACTGATTAGACCAGACGAAGAACAGAATCTGGTGAATAAAGGAACCAGACTCTGGTATTTAGTTTAAACACTAGTAATTAATATAGAATATGAATAATGAAATTGAAAATCTAGCAATTGGAAATTTGAACGATTCACAAGTATGAACAAACATGCAAGCTTATACGACAACAGGTTATAATTTTAATATTTCAGTGTGTCTCCTGGAATGTTGTGACGTCTCCGCAGTATATTCTCCCGGAAAGGGCTGAAATATAGTGTAAAACTATTACAGAAACCTATATAGTACCACTTTACGTTATTTTAATTTTGTCTGGTGTATATCATGACCAGTCTGGACCAGGATCTGCTATACCAGACGCTGGTGGCAGAACAGCACGCCAAAGCGGAACCAGCCAGGCGCCAGGCTGCAAACAGATTCTTCTTTTTCTGGCGCCCAGCTTGCGCCAGTCTGCAGTTATCTTGCTACTAGGGAGAATCTGGTTCCTTTATTCACCAGATTCTGTTTTTCGTCTGGTCTGATCATTTCTCCCGCCAGTCTGGTCGACTAGAGGGAGCAGATGCTGAGCCAGACTCTGGCCTCTGTCATATAAAGCAGACGTTGCTACTAGGGATCTTTAGCAGGGACGTTTGGGTTATCTTTTTAATTTGATTCTACGAAGCGGGAGATGACTCTGAGACTCAAGAAAAGGACGCACTGTATATATGTATCGCCCCTGCTAATTTATATGATTTAATTTAGAACTTTGAATTGTAATTTAAATATTTTCAGTTAGATTTTCACAAATTATAGATTAATTTAGGATCGACCTGTAATTAAACTTTCTGATCATCATGTTATTAGTCAAACCGATTAGCGCTTATGTTCAAGAAGCATCATCATCATTATTATTATTACTATCGTTATTATTATTGATCAATTAATTTACTTACGTACTTGTTTCGATAGGTTAATTCGAAATTATTGAAATTAGTTCTCAGTTAGTTTGATAAATATTACAGTTCGAATTAAATATCATTAAGAAAATAAGCGATCAGGTATTTTCAAAAGGATTAGGCGTTTAGGATTATAATCAATTGAAATTAAAACACTATTACCCTTTTTGTATTTGTTCATAAAATTGTCGATGCACTTTCAACTAAACAATTAATGTATGCTAAATTACACCATTATAGAACTATGTTTGATGAGTTAGAGTTAGATGGTAATTGTTGAAGCTAGGAATTTTTTTGAAAAAGGCAAACACATATTTTTAGTGTATTAGGAGTTTAGGGAAAAACAGAAGTATGCGTTGGAGCAGAAGAGAACGAAACGAAGAAGAGGCCCAACCCCCTTTTGGTGGAGGGGCGCGGACCTACAGCAGCCCCTGAGTGGGCGAGGATCAACACTCGATCTCCGAGCTTACAACTGGAGGGTTGTTCTCCTCTTATTGTCAAAACACCGAGTTTCGAAATAAAAATTTCATCTTAATTTTACATACTCAAAATTCGGTCTTTTTCTTGTATTGAATTTCAAATTTAATTATAGTCATTGTTAATAAGACTTTCAGCACAGCGCGAGGCAAACTGTAGTTCCTCACAGCAAGGACTCTAACTCCTTTCGGCGGCGAAGTTCGACGGACATCGATGGTTTGAATTCCATTTTTGAATTTCGCGCGCGAATCAATCGCCGGGCATTACATGGTCAGTTAGACAGCGCCGCCTTGTGAGCCGTAAACTCTCTCATTGAGAACACGCCAAAAACTCACCCATCGCACGAAACTGGTTTGAGAACACGCCACACATTAGAACCGGTCTGAACGGCCAAACAGGGCGAGGAGCATGGGGTAGCGGTAACGCGAAAATCAAAGATGGAAGTTACGAGTTTTCTTATAGGGTGTCTAAAAAGTCCCGGGACGGTTGGATATTTCCTCAGATAAAATATTTCTCAAAAAAGTGAAGGTCATTCCTGAAGTAAATTTCAACCAGGAATTCAATGGTGACCTTCATTTTGACCTTGAAGTTCACCTTCATGGCTTTTTGAAGGTCAACTTTGTTTTTTAAAATGGAAACCCCCTTTTTTTACATCTGTAATCGATAGAGCGGAAAATTCTACGTTCAGGTACGTACCCAAGTCATGGCCCAAGTCATAGGTCAATTGTAACGTTCCAGGTCAGTTAAATGCTATTTGAAATTAACAACGTTTTCCAAGAGGTCAGTGCAATTCCTGAAGTATTTTTCAACGGGGAATTCAATGGTGACCTTCATTTTGACCTTGAAGTTGACCTTCATGGCTTTTTGAAGGTCAAATATGTTTTTTTTTTTTTTAAAGGAAACCCCCTTTTTCACATCTGCAATCGATAGAGTGGAAAATTCTACGTTCAGATACGTACCCAAGTCATAGATCTATTTTAACGTTCCATGTCAGTTAAAGGTTATTTGAAATTAACAACGTTTTCCAAGAGGTCAGTTTAATGCCTGAAGTAAATTTCAACGAGAAATTCATTGGTGAGCTCTGTATTGATCTTGGCTACAGCGTTTTGAATATTGTAAAATCATATAGGAAATTTTTCATTAAAAGTTCCAGGAGTTCTGGTGAGAGTTCTGTTCCTCCCCAAAGAGTTATATCGAAAAGTCCTATACCGTTTTTCGATACCTAAGTCAATACCCAAGACGATACCATAAGTCCTATACCGTTTTTCTATCTCCATACGAATATTACGAATCGAAACTAAATTTACGCATTACGAGTACATACTTACTATCTTTCGCTAAAAGATTATTATGGCGCAAGCTAAACTTTCGGAACAAGAGAGGGTATCTGTATTAATGATGCGTGGTTGGGGAGATCGAGTTCGTTCTTATGATCCAGTTCGTTTGCTTTTTAATCGCACTTTTCGTAATAGAGAAGGGTTAAATCCTGTCTCAAAATCAACAATTGAAAGAACTGTAAGGCGCTTTATGAATCATGGATCTATCAACGACCTTCAGACCTCACCTTAGTTTACGTCGAGCTAGTGATGAGCGTGACATTCCTCCTGAGACAGTGCGAAATATTTTAAAAAGCATTAATTTCCATCCTTACAAAGTTCATCTGGTACAAGAGCTCAATGAAGACAATCCTGATCATCGGGTTGAATTTTGTGAAATTATGATGGACAGAATTGATAGAGATCCTCTTTTCTTGTACAATACAGTATTTTCAGATGAAGCTACTTTCTCTTTAAAAGGTGAAGTTAACAGGCAAAATTGTAGATATTGGTCCGACACAAATCCTGATTAGATGTTGGAGAGTCACACACAATATCGACAAAAGATTAATGTTTGGGCCGGTATCTTGAATGATACATTGATAGGCCCTTTCTTCATCGATGGTAATCTCAATGACCGTGCATATGAAGAGCTTCTCAGAAACCAAATTGTACCAAGAATAAGGGAGATTACAGGCGATAATTTTCAAAATATTTGGTTCCAGCAGGACGGAGCAGCGGCTCATTACGGTAGGGTGGTTCGAGCATATTTGAATACTCAGTTCCCTCATAGGTGGATTGGAAGAAGGGGTGAAATCGAGTGACCTGCTAGATCTCCTGATCTGACGCCTCTCGACTATTTTCATTGGGGTTATTTAAAGAGCAAAGTATACTCAACGCAACCCCAAAGCTTAGACGAATTGCAGAATCGGATTCTGCAAGAGGCTACTTTGATTGATAGGGAGATGATTCGTAATGCTGTAACTCATTTTTACAATCGCATGGCTTTTTGTCAAGAAGCTCAAGGTTTTCAGTTCGAACATCTTCACTGAAGCGTGAGAGGCAAGGGGACTCACGCTAATCAATCACCCCGAAACGTGAGAGGCAAGGGGACTCACGCTAATCAAGCACCCCAAAGGGAACAGAATTTACTACGTCCACGTCGTTGTTCCTGGGTAATGCTAAACGTAAAAGTAAACTGCTTGGAAAAAACCTTGAAAAAACCTTGAAGATCATCACCAAGATCAATACAGAGCTCACCAA
>CAKNYM010041995.1:10378-31330 GCA_932195095.1 Andricus curvator | reverse complement strand
TTTATTATTATCTTTCTAAAGATGAGATCCCTTCGAATTTTCCCAACTTTTTTCTATTAACTTTTTAAAATGTTTATTATATCAGACTTTATTTTAATTTTAAGAGAACATTAAAATGTTTACAATTTTGCCATATATTCTTGAATAATTGACAAAATGCCTTACTTTCTGGCGTCTTTTATCGAGAATTCTGATAGCGTTCAACCTACGTAAATGAAAAAATGTTAACTGTAATATAAAATAAAATAATTGATTAGCAGTCGGAACTCGAAAGTTCATTGCCTCACTACCCGATTCGGGTAGTGTTTCTAGGTGGATATTTACTACCAATGTGGGCCCACCACACCCACGACGGGCCAACAGCAACGCAGTATTCCTGAACGGTCACCCATCCAAGTACTAACCGCGCCCAACAATGCTTAACTTCAGTGATCTTACGAGAACTGGTGCCATATACGATACTTAATGCAATCAGATTTTCGTTATCCCTGACTCTCGGCTAAACAATAAAAAAAAACATAAAGCAGAGAAAATGTAGATTTTGCGATAAAATAAAAAATTCAGTATCCTAAATGAGATTCCCGGGGGTTTCCCGGTGTTTTCCGATCCGCTAGATCATGTATTAGTTCCCATTTCTAATTCCTGAACTTTCATTCTGCAAAATTCTAAAGATGCAATATAAGCTAACGATAATATTATTTCTCGCCATTATTCTCTAGCTTACTATGACTTCAAGATCTTATTATTCCAGCCATGCTAAGACATTCTCCCATAAAACTTTATTGCCGATCTGTTAAGAAACAAATATCAAATTTCTTCTCCTGCAATTTTCTACCCGAAAATTGCTAGAAATCCGTGCTTTGCGCTACAAGTGTTGCTTACATGTAACTTCTATGCGCTAGACCTCATGCGCGTTTATAGAAACCTGGATGTATGAGTATGCATTTGGAAAGGAGCCATCGTGCAAATATGCAACATGGCGAGGGATGCTGACTAGGTCGAATTCTTTGCCAAAAGAGGGAAGTGGGTAAAGAAAGTCGGTGAACATCATTTCACTGATTCATTAGACAATTGTACATGCGTAGGTATGTGTGGATATCTGGGTAACGGTATCGCCAAGTGTGGCCGGTTACACCTATCGTCAGGCATTTAGCCCCGGATGGTTGCTATAGCAACAGGCACCCCCGAAAATTCTCTCACTCTCAGTGTTGCGGCGCTCAAGAGCGACAGAGAGAACGACAAAGGTCGAAACTAAGGGCAAGGGATAAAGGAATGAAGGAATGTAGGGGAAAACCAAAACGAGAGAGAAAACAACCCTATCACTCTCTTACCCATCCCCTGTTCGTCGAACAGGAACTTATGCCTGCCTCATTTTTCCTCTCCCTTTATCTTTCACTTTTCTCTTTCCTCATTTTCCCCTGCTCTCATCCCTTTTCGAGGAAAGTCGGGCTCATTCACCGTCAAGCGGATTTGATCCTTACCCTCTGCACGTCCTCTGCTTTGCTGGAAAACTCAGAAGAAGTAAAAGTTCAGAGAATCCTTTTTGGGTATAACCCCAAGTTAACACTCCCAAAGTATTAGTCGCTAGGGGTATATACCTACTTACTTGGCCGCGTGCAAGAAAAGTGGCACGACGTTTTCGTGAAAAGATTTAGGAAATTTCTCTTAGAGAATTTTCAAACACGTCAAGCCTGCCTTGAAGAATCACCCTTCCGAAGATCTACCACCTTTCTGTGATCTATAAACTGGTCGTTTATAGATAATGATTTTCTGCCATGTGTCTTCCTATCAATATGTTGAAAGGCTTCTTGAATGTATAATAAACTGGCTTTTATGACATCGTCTAGAAGAGCCATGCAATCATATTAAAATCTTGCTTAGAGAAGCACGGTAAATTCAGTAATCTTGTCGTAACTGTTGGACATCTAGGAGCTTTGTAATTGTTCGTTTTCATATAAACCTGGATTTATTGATCTTATCCTAAATGACCAAGTTAAATTCCAACCTTCTTTGTGGGCAAATTAAACGAAGGTTGCTAAGAACGTTTGAGAATTCTCGATAATTTAAAGTTGGGGAATATTTTCAGCATTGAGAATTTCTCATTTTAAATATTTTCAATATAATCTAAACTGCCGGCAGAAATTATCTACACGCCTATGTTTTGAACTGTTGACAAAACTCCGTTAATATATATAATACTGGAAAATATAAAAAAATAGCATTTCATAGCATCTATTATCTAAAAGAATAAGAAATAAAACAAAGAACAATATTTTTTGATTCACGAAAATTGCTATCTTAACTTCAGATTTAATATATAGTATTTTTGTACAATATATAGACAACCAAACCATAGCATTTTTATTAAAAAATAATCAACTTCCGACGAAGAACACTATCATAACCTAAAGTTGTTCAAAATTTGTAAGCTTAATTTTTTCAAGTCAAATGACTTTAGTGTAAAATAACCAATTTCTGATAAAAAAACTAACATAACATAAAAATAATTGTTAAAGATTGTAAATTGTACTTAAAACCTAACGTTTTTTGTTTAAAATACGCGATGTACAGTTAAAAATGTTAATATAACATAAAATTGTTTTAAAACAGAAACTGAAATTGTTCAAAAATGATGTGTCTTCTTTGAAATCCAATGATTTTTATTAAAAGAAACGATTTTCGATATAGAACTAGAACAAAAATTTTACAAAAGTTTTGAATTCAATGACTGAATAACAATCTGAAGAATAATGATATAATCTGAACCCCAACAGCACACAATATTGCAGCAATGTTGATGTAATATGTGAATGCCATTTCTCAAAGAATATTACTGCAATTTTTCAACTTTGCACTATTGCACTATAGATATTTCACGTTTTCTTTTTCATTCTCATAAATCTGCTCGTTCAATTTCAAAATCTTCAAACTTCATTTTCTCAAAAAGGCCCACGTTTTATTTTTTCTTGATTTTCTTTTTTAAGTTGGTACTAAAATGGTGCATATATCTTAGACGAGATTATCCTGTGCTCGCGTTTTGAAGAAGAGAATATTGGATTTCTTGTTATGAAAAATGTAAATTCGCATTTTTTTGCAGTTACGAGACAAGATACGAAAAAAGTTGAAATAGGAAAGTTGTTTCACTTGAAAACTTCTAAAAAAATGTCTGCTGGTACTTTTCTCTATGTTACACTTTTTTCGAAATTTTGGCTATAGTATGAATAAAGTCGGACATAATTCTATTTGTCTTGAAGCGATAAAGTTTTCTAAAACTTTGTTAACCAAATCTAAAGTGTAAATCTACAAGTTACAAAAATTTTGTTATGATTAAAATGAAATCGGATATGAAAATATGTTTAGAAGTTTATGAGTTATTAAAATTCGTAGAAAACCCCACATTTTTCATAAAAAATTATTAAGAGGTTTATTAAAATGTTAAATCATAAAAAAATGACAAACCTGAAAGGGCACTCTTCCACGCATGAATTCCTGCAATACAATGTTTTCATTCCGACTGACGATTTCAGGAAAAAACACATTCCCTAAATCAATAAAATGTGGTTTCTGGACCCTCTAAATTTAATCCAACTTTTTATCCGCACCTTCGTGAACCAAAAGATTTTATTTGGGCTCGTAAAAAGTAACCCGAGACCACATCAGCTCGTGGCCCTTAGCCAGGCGTTAAATTTTTTAGATGGACCATAACAAAAAAGTAATAGGTGATGAATCACCAAAGAGGGAAAGATTCGTTTTTGCGTTTGGACGATAGTGACTGTAAAAGGAACGCCTGAAGGAATTTCTATACTCTTATGAAATGCTCGTGACCCGAGGGGAATTTCGACACTTTTGAAAACTTTTTCCCTTGCCGATGTTCTGAACAAGTACACTACTATGGTTGACGTAAATTCGATTCCTTCCAGTCAATGCAGAAGCGTTATCTACGGTTTTCCTGAGAATTTGGTACAACATTTGATCAGAAGTGTTAGTCCTTTCGTTGAAGGGATGTGACTTTTCCTACGTGCATTTTCAAGCTTTGTGAAATAATTCAGAACACATCAAGAGGGCTGCCATAGAATAATGTAATTAAAAGAAGTGAGAAAAGATACTAATTTAAGCTGAAGAGGGAGTAAAAGTGACTATTTTACACACAAAAATAGGCCTGTAATGTCAACAGAAACACTTATCTACTCAAATATTTCGATTCCATTAAAAATTCAATTTATCGGCTTGCCTTAACAAGATTAAATGAAATTCTGTTGCTGAATCTGGAGGTGAAAACTAAGGTCACATTTGCTAGAATAAATTCTACGAGTAATGTTCAGACAAATTGTAATTCATTTTATACAATAGGAACCAGAAACTCAGAAAATTATAAATTAGAATAATTTAAATCTTAATATAGTAGACTTCACAGCACGAAGGAATACTGTTCCTTCGTGCTTCACAGACTAAAATGCTCTCAAAACAAGGTAATGAGGGTGATTTTTCACGAAAATAGGAGAATACGTTTCAAGTAAAAATATTGCAATTTCAACAAAATGGTTGAATTTTCAACCAAGAAGATTAATTTTCCACTAAAAAATACGAATATTCGACAAAATATATGCATTCTCAACCAATTAGTTAAACTTTATAATAAATTGATAAATTTTCAACCAAAAGTGGAATAGTTAAATCTTCAGTTGAAATCAATTTTCAACAACAAAAAAAGAATTTTAAACAAAATACTTGAATTTTCAAACAAGGAGATAACTTTTGAACTAAAACGACGAATCTTGGAAAAAATTAATTTTTAATAAAGTAGTTCAACTTTCAGCCAAGTAGTTGAATTTTCAACCAAAAATATGAATTCTCGACAAAAAATGTAACAGTTAATATTTTCACACAAAAAACAGAATATTCAGCAAAATACTTGAAATTTTAATCAAGTAGTTGAATTTTTAACCAAAAACATCCATTTTCAACCAAGACGGTAAATTTTTTACTATAAAAGACGAATTTTCAATAAAACACATAAATTTTCAACTAAATAGTTGAATTTTCAACTCGATCATATATTTATCTCGCGCTTCGCGCTCGATTATGTATTCACCTCGCGCTACGCGCTCCACAGTGGGGCAAAAAAAGTTTCTGTGGACAAATTGATATTCAGAAGCCACTTTTTAACCGATTTAAACGTTTTTTTTTAAATTAAACCTAATAAAATTTTGCATAAATCTGTCATGGCAAATTTTGGAAACAGTTTTTTGTTTTTTTTTTTATTTTATAACAAAAATGGAAAAAAACAAAAAAAAAATTTTCAAAAAAGTATCGGTTTTCGGGAAATACTTGGATTCAATTCGAAATACCTAGAATCAATAAAACAACTATCCATAAAAGTTGTCTGATAACTTAGCAATTGTTAAAAAATTTATTGAATTTATTATAAACAAATAGGTGGGTGAAAATAGATTCATGGGGATTGGCAGCGATTCGTCAATTGATTCGCACTATTTTTGAACAATTTAGAGAAATAAACCGTTTTTTAATTAATTTTATTAAAAATAATAAATAATTTTTCATTTTATAAACAAATTTTATAAACAATTATCCACAGCAGGTATTTATGATGAAATAAATCAAATTTTTTCTCCTAAATCTGCCAAAAATTATACAAAAATTTCACTTACTGATCATATTTAGTCATCCAATAGCAATTGATGATTGTTTAAACAAAGTTAATTAACAAATGCACTGTTAGGCTATTTTTATAGGTAAAGACTTGGTTTTTTCTTCGTATTAAAGTGTAAATAGCTAGTTTCTAGATATTCTTGTAGCTTACATGACATTCAACAATTTCTATTGTTAATAACAATTGTTTAAAGAAATTTTTTTCATACTAGGCATTTTGCAACCAAAAAAAAATGCGTTTGAAGGTATTAGCAGCCTGTTATTCATTAATGGCTCTTTAGTCATTGGTAAAAAATAATTGATAATTGTTTAAACAAACTTAATAAACAAATTCATTTTTCGGCTATTTCTGAAGGTAAAAACTTGGTTCTTTCAACGTGACCAACTTTAAATGAGTAATTTAAACATTTTTTTCAGAAACTTCGATAACGATCAACTGTTTTGATTGTTATCTATAATTTTATACAAACAATTTTTTTCTCATACATTTTTAAACACAAATGCTAATTTCACAACTAAAAATGTATGGGAGTACAAAGATTTGTCTATAAAATAATTAATAACAATGAAAACAGTTGATCGTTATCGAAGTTTCTGAAAAAAATGTTTAAATTACTCATTTAAAGTTGGTCACGTTGAAAGAACCAAGTTTTTACCTTCAGAAATAGCCGAAAAATGAATTTGTTTATTAAGTTTGTTTAAACAATCATCAATTATTTTTGACCAATGACCAAAGAGCCATTAATGAATAACAGGCTGCTAATACCTTGAAACGCATTTTTTTTTGGTTGCAAAATGCCTAGTATGAAAAAAATTTGTTTAAACAATTGTTATTAACAATAGAAATTGTTGAATGTCATGTAAGCTACAAGAATATCTAGAAACTAGCTACTTACACTTTAATACGAAGAAAAAACCAAGTCTTTACCTATAAAAATAGCCTAACAGTGCATTTGTTAATTAACTTTGTTTAAACAATTATCAATTGCTATTGGATGACTAAATATGATCAGTAAGTGAAATTTTTGTATAATTTTTGGCAGATTTAGGAGAAAAAATTTGATTTATTTCATCATAAATACCTGCTGTGGATAATTGTTTATAAAATTTGTTTATAAAATAAAAAATTATTTATTGTTTTTAATAAAATTAATTAAAAAACGGTTTATTTTTCTAAATTGTTCAAAAATAGTGCGAATCAATTGACGAATCGCTGCCAATCCCCATGAATCCTTTTTCACCCAGCTATTTGTTTATAACAAATTCAATAAATTTTTTAACAATTGCTAAGTTATCAGACAACTTTTATGGATAGTTGCTTTATTGATTCTAGGTATTTCGAATTGAATCCAAGTATTTATCGAAAACCGATACTTTTTTGAAAATTTTTTTTTTTTTTTTCCATTTTTTTTATAAAATAAAAAAAAAAAAAAAAAACTGTTTCCAAAATTTGCCATGACAGATTTATGCAAAATTTTATTAGCTTTAATTTGAAAAAAAAAACGTTTAAATCGGTTAAAAAGTGGCTTCTGAATATCAATTTGTCCACAGAAACTTTTTTTGCCCCACTGTGCGCTCGGGCGTATTTGCATCGCGCTTTACGCTAGGCTCCTCTAGATTTTTGAACTTCTTGTTCGACTTCGATGAAAAGAAAAGGTTTGTTTGCAAATATTATAAAATTATCAAAAGCTGTACATATTAAGTGATTGTTAAATTTATTTTTATTTTAGACTGAAAAGGAACTTTATTTACTCAAGGTTCTATCGACCTTAAGGAACACATTCTCATCCAGACAATCGCGCTTCGCGCTCGATATTTGATTTGAAAATCATTTGAACCGTATGATAGAAACAAAAAAGTTTGAGCGCACTTACGGCGTGCGATTTGGTAAATACACTGAGCGCGCACTTCGTGCTTCGTGTTATATGTTCTTCATATACAAATTACTAAATTTGTATTTGATTTCAAATGAAAAGTAATGATATAATTCAGGCGACAAATTTTATTAGTTAACATTTTATTTTAGCTTGTGCCGTTTATCAAAAAAGTTAATTTTTTCATTTTGAATATATTCTTACCACAAAAATTGATTACGGGTGTGTAAGTCTTTTTTGAATGCACAATTTTTGTTCATTTATATGTTTTCGTACCTTGCATTGTTTTTTCAAAAATTTGATTTTTTTTACTGTCAATGTTATTTTCACGAATAAAACAAAAACCACGCATCCTATCGAAACATGAATCACAATAAATTTCTACATCTTCCTTGGATGAACAAATTTTGTTTCGGTCATTTTTTCGTAGCTGGTAATATTCGTCTGAAAATTTGATTTTTCTATTTTCAATGCTGTTTTTTACGAATAAAACAAAAACTACGCGTCATATCAAAAAGTAAATGATAAGAAATTTGTAGATCTTTTTTAGGTGCACAATTTTTGTGGAATGATCTTTTCTGGTATCTTGCATAGTTTTACAGCAAAATGGCTTTTTTGATTTTTCATTAATTGTTTGTGCGATCAAAATTTGAATTTTTTATTTTTCAAAAAATTCAAAAAGTTGTTATGAAAATATTATAGGGTGTTCAGGAATCAACGTTTTTCTCCTCTTGACTTTTTTTCATATCGTGCGTTTTTCGGCTTAAAATGTTCATTTTCGTTTGTTTTTAGGAATTTTGAAAATGCTATAACTCCAGTAATTTTTTTTTTATCACGAAAAGTCATAAGAATATTTTGTTCGTCATTTTTCGTACTACTAATAACCGTACATAGAATTTTCAAATCTTCCAAAAAAGTGGTCTCAAAAATTTTCAAAATGTGCTCACTTTTTGGATTTTCATCCAAAATAGCTGGTTAACGAACTCGTTCTCTATTTTTCGGCCATAAAAAAGTGTGCCAAAGCTCAATCAAATCTGATCATTTTTTCGAAAGTTATCGTGGCTACAGACAGACAGACAGACAGACTACAGACAGACAGACACCTTCGTAAAAATCGTTTTTTCTAGCACTGAGTGTATAGGTAGGTCTCAAAACGTGGAGATTTGATGAAAACCGACTATGTCAAATTTTACATAAAACCAATACCTTCTCATTAGAATGAGAATGTAAAAATTAATTTGCTACAAAATACTTTTATTTCTAACCAAAGAGATGAATTCCCAAGAAAAATGATTAATCTTCAACTAATAAAATTAATTTGTAACAAAATAGTTAAATCCATAATCAAAACAGATTATTAAATGGCAACCAAACAATTGCATTTCTAACCAAAAAAAGATTAAATTTTTTCCAGGAAAGAGATGAATTTTCAACGGAAAAGATGATTTTTGACTAAGAAAGCTGAATTTTCAACTAAAGAGTTGAATTTTCAACCAAAAAAGATTAATTTTCTATCAAAAGAGGTACATTTGAATTTTTTAATCTGAGAAGTCGATTATTTTTAAAAACATTTGACTTTTAATCCCGAAAAAATCAATTTTCAACAAAAAAGGTCATGTCCAACCAAGATAGCTGAATTTTCAACCAAATAGCTGAATTTTCATCCAAAAAAGAATAATTTTTTACCAAAAAAGGTAAATTATCAACAAAAACTTTCATTTAAAACCAAGGAAGATGACTTTTCTACAAAAAAAGATTAATTTTCTATTAAATATTATGAACATTCAACAAAAAAGTTAAATTTTTGACTACAAAATATAAATTTTTAACAAAATAGTTGAATTTTCAGTCAAATAATTAAGTTCTCAACCAATCAATAAAATTTTTAACCATAAAACATGGATTCTGAATCAAAAATGTAATAGCAGACTTTTTAAGCAAATTCAATTCAAATTCAATTAATTTTAACCAAAAGTAGTTAGAGTTTCTTATTGGGTTCTATTAATTCAGTTCGCATTTAAGGTAGTTCTCGTGTCAAAAAAAAGGTCTTTGGAAAAAAAGTTTTCTATGATTTTAAGAATTTAAGTGATATTATTAGTCATGTCTTATAAAAGAAGAAAAACTTTTATGACAAAAGTTTTAAAATTACGAAAAATAATTATTTTACCAATAGTTTTTGTAATTTAATTTTGTCTTACCAATTTTAAAAAAATAATTGGATTCAAAAAAATCATTGCTTTTTTCGGAGAAAACATGCCCTACAACTACACTGTTTCCAATTTTGAAAATAAGAAAACAATCTTCAAATAAAGTCATTTGTTTAAAAATATATTTTCCTTAGAAACAATTGTTTCAACTATTTCAGCCATAGAAAAATCTGCTTTTAAAATTGGGAACAGTAGAACTGTAGAGAATGTTTTCCCGGAAAAAATAAGCCATCATTTATCAAAGTTCAACCATTTTTTAAATATTTATAAGAAGCGATGGTGCGAAAAAATTCATGTGCATTAAGCATTGTTAAAATAAATGTATTTTGTGAGTTTCAACATTTTTTCATTGAAAATAATGTTTCGATGTGAATTTCGATGTGAATTGAATTGTATTGCAAATCAATAATTCGAAAAAATACAGAAATATGCAGAAATTCAAAATGTACCCAACAGGTATGTAAATAATTCTTTTAGTTCCAATTTCAAGTCGTAATTTTCCACCGAGTTTCATACTCTATTATACAAAATACACTCGGCATGAGATCTAATATTATAATGCACTTTCACGAAAATGCTGAGATGTCTCAAGACTGTTTAAACTTGCATGAGCTGCAACGAATTCGCACGAAAATGTGCATATTTAGTTTCCATGCACTGAACCAGAAATTACTTCATGCATTTGATTACCCAAAAATATTCAAAAAGAAATCGAAGAAATATTCCTTAAAGACTTGCCAGTTGATAATTAAAATCATGTTATTATTCAATTATTTTAATTGTGCCTAGTTTTCACAACTTGTTCTAAATTACGAATTGGAATCTAAGAGGGAAAATATATATTAAAAAACAGTGTACTCTGTTTTAAGAAGTGATTCATGCAAAAAGAACCCAGTTGCTTTTTAAACAATAAAGGAAGAGAAATTAAGTAAGTGAGTAAATCTAAAAACGTATAGTAAAAAATTCCGAGGGAACTTTGATTGGAGCAATCTTTAATACAATCGTAAAAAGTTGTACTCCTCCCATGGAGTTCATTTGTCAGAATCTCTTCAACGTTCTCCTGCTTTTGTGACCACTTTTTTTCATCTAGGTACTTCATACTTTTTTTTACAATCAGCTAATGTCTCTGCAGATTGAAAATCAAACTCTCCTAAATATAATATAGGAATTTAAGATTTACATTATTAACAACTGGCAAAAATAGCGCATTACACGCACTTATTACGCATTTCTTATTTTGATTACCTAATTATTAAATTGAAATATGTGCTTGATTTATGTATGAGATTTTATCACAAGTAGGAATTAGAAGCAAAGAGAAAAATTAATATTGTCAAATCAACCAAATTTTACAGAAGAAGCAGAAAACCTTTCTGGAAGATCAATTTACAAACGATTGAGTAGATTCTTTTTTTTTGACTGGGTGGATCAGGATAATACCCATCATGTGAAAAAATGGATGAAGCTACATATTCATGTAATAATTTAGTGGAAATGGCGATAGGCTTAGCACCATTTAGCTTTCTCTGATATTATAAATAAATATAGTACATAAATCGTTAATAAACTCATCTAAAATACACATTTTTATTTATTTTATAAACAAAGGACACTATTTAACAGAAAAGGAAACATTTCTAGTATTAGTAAAAGTTTTTTTTTCAATTTTGACAATAATATTGTTAAATACTTGTCAAAATCCAATACTAATCGTGGAATTGTTTTAAAAAATGGATTATTATTTTAGTATAACTTCATTCATTCAGTTTGAATTCTTTGATATTTAAAAATATTCTATTTAATATTTGAAAATTTTAGTGTAAAAACTTTAAAACGTTAATTTGTTTACAGAAATAGGTGTAAAAACGAAAAAGCACCGTTTAGCTTAAATAATTTTTGATATAAAGTTTCAAAATTAATAACTTTCCAATTTTAAAGATTTACGATTCAAAGTCCTACAATATTGAAGAGTAAAAATTAAAAACTCTTTAATTTTATAAATTATAAATAAAAGTTTTCAAATTTGGATGATTTCGGATTTTTTATGTGAATCATCAAAATGACAGAAACTTTTAATTGAAAATTGTCAAAATTAAAAGGTATTCAATTTTTAAAGATTTGCAATTCGAAGTTCTGCAGTTCTGCAGTTCTGCAGCATTTCTTTTAATTGAGAATGAAAAAAGCAACTAATTTTTAGAGAATTCAAGGAACCCAGAGAATTCAAAATATTAAAAGAATTGAGGGATTTCAGAGATATCAAAGAATTCAGGGATATCAGAGAAATCAAAGATTTCGGAATATTCGTGGAATTCGGAGAGTCTTTGAGATTTCCGAGTATTTTGATCATTCAAAGAATTCAGAGAATTCGAAGGATTTCAGAAATTCAGAATATTCAAGGACTTTAGAGTAATCAAGGAATTCAGAGATTTTCAGGAATTCAGAGAATTCCGTAAACTCATGGAATTCAGGATATTCAAGAAATTCAAGGACTTCAGGGAATTCAGAAAATTTAAACAATTTCAGAGCATTTAGGTAATTCAAAGAATTCAAACAATTCAGGAAATTCAGAATATTCAAAGATTTTAGAAAATTTTTCATTACTCTAAATATAAAACTCTAAATTTTTAAGAAAGAAATAAAATTGTTTAATTTTATTGTTTTGAAAGCAGTGAATTTTGAAGTTAGGCTATAAGGCTATAAATTTTATATTTTACAATTTAATAATAGATTTAATGTTTTCACGATGATTCATTATAATAAATTCAAAACTGATTGATCTTGATTGGACAATCAAGTCTTTTTTTTTAAACCCGGGAGGATGACATACGGCGTAGGACGGCCAACATCTTACGCCATGCCCAACTTCCCTCCTCAAACTTAACAAAACAAGAAAAAACAGCAATTAAAGAACTCAATCAGAATAAAGACATCATAATATTACCCGCAAACAAAGGCAACGCAACAGCAATAATGAATAAAGAAGACTACAACAACAAAATCATGGACCTTCTAATTGACGATACATATAAAAAAACTGAAAAAAGACCCCACAAAAACAATAGCCAGCAAAACAAAAACCCTTTTAAAAGACTATAAACTTGACAGCAAAACAATATCTAAATTAATACCTGCTAATTCCATCTCTCCAAAACTTCACGGACTCCCAAAAATCCACAAAAACAACATTCCACTCAGACCGATCGTCAGCGCAATAAACTCACCAACTTACAACCTAGCACGCTTTCTCGCTAAAGAACTGAATCCTTTTACAGGAAACTCTATCATGCACGTCCAAAACTCTTTTGAATTTATCAGAAAGCTACAACAGAATCACATTCATCTCCAAGACATCCTAGTGAATGTTGACGTAGTATCTCTTTTTACAAAAGTACCAATCTCTGATACAATCCATATTATTAAATTCTTTGCAAACTTCCCCTCCAATCTCATACCTTTGATAGAACACTGTCTCAATAATACTTTCTTCTCTTTCAATAACTAATTCTACGAACAAGCTTCAGGAACAGCAATAGGATCTTCAATCTCACCTGTAATAGTCAACATCTTTATAGAAAATCCAGAAACTAAAATCTTAAACCAATCGAAGCTTAAACCGTAATTTTGATACCGTTACGTAGACGACACTTTTGCCATCTGGAGACACGGACTAGATGAACTATAAAAGTTTTCCGATTTGATCAATCGAATACACCCTAATATCCACTTCACCATGGAAATTGAACAGAACGGAAAATTGTCTTTCTTGGACGTACTAGTTTACAAAATATCTGATAACACATTAGGACATGAAGTTCACAGAAAACCCACCCACACAAACAGATACCACCTACATGCCTCCTCCCACCACCACCCATCTCAAAAGGAATCGGTCATCAACTCCCTTGTATACAGAGCTATCTCCACAACAGATAAAGATAACTTACAAAAGGAACTACAAAATGTTAAACAAATCCTGATACAAAACGATTACACAAACAAAGAAATTGATAAAGCAATAAGAAAATATACTCAAAAAAACGAGTCAGCACAACCTACTAAAGAAAGAGAGAGAGAAACGACCACCATCCTATCCTACATTCAAGGTATCACAGAACGAATAGGAAGAATTCTCAAGAAACACAACATCCAAACCATATTTAAACCACCTGCGATAATAGGACAACTTCTATTCAACCCTAAAGTTAAAAAGTCACCTCTCAGTGATCCTGGAGTATATAAAATCCCTTGCTATTGTGGCAAAGTCTATATTGGAGAAACCTGGAGGGCGGTGAGCCAACGTGTAAAGAAACATGAGAGTAAAGTCCGGCTAAAACATGTCACGCAATCAGCACTAGCTGAGAATCATATCGAAACAGGACATAGCATTTTATTTGACAAAACAACCGTCATCACAAAAACGAATAATATTTTTCCAAGAAAACATAGAGAAGCAATCGAAATCTCGAAACACCCTGATAGCATCAATAGGGACAATGGATATATTACCAATCCGATTTGGCACACCGTATTTCCGGGTTTAAAAAAAAAGACTTGATTGGCCAATCAATTCCGATCAGTCCCCACTGTGGGACGCTCTGGCCAATCACGGGCACAGTTCACGAAACTTCGGCAGGATTCGTAGTTTTGCATGCGATTGAAACCCGAAAAACCTTCTTTAAATTTATTATTTTACAATTTATTAGCAATTCAAATTAAAAATTTACTATTTTAAACGTTCTCAGTTTCGTAATGGTAAAATTAAGAATAAAAGCTTCTCCATTCGTATAGCTTCCAAGTTTTTGAAAGTTCACAGTTTTAGATATTCCTCACTCACAGGCTTTTTAATGTCGAAGGCTTTGAATTGGTATTTTTTCAATTATTTAAAGTTTTAATTTAAATTTTGTTGAATTTCAAAAGTTTATTCAAGAAATTGTGGAAATTACCGGTTAAAATTATTTATTTAACGAAGCATTGTTTTAAATTATTTTTTCAACTATAAAATATAATTATTTTTAAAAGATACAATTTTAAAAGATTTAAAAATTGAACCAAACCATTTTCACTGTTTCGATATAAGCTTATTCTATTTTAAATAGGGGAGAGTGGTCCTAAGTCGGACCAGTAAGAGTTTTTATCGAAAACAGAGGGTAAACCGGGTTTAATGGCGCTTTAATTTCTTTGGTCAGATACCACGATTCTTCATCTACAATTCTATGTCGTTCGGAGCAGTTTGTATTGATTTTTGCGGTCGCAATGCAGCGCAAAGTGAAGAAGTCGATTTTTGCTATTTCTCAAAATGGTGGTACCAAACCGGCACCCCCTGGTCCTGAGTCGTTACATAATTTTTTCCGCTCAAATGCAAGAAAAAGGGCAGGTTATGTAAGTTTAAGGAGGAAATGGACAAATTTAAATCATTCACAATAAAAAAACATGTGGAGAATAGAATCAGCGAAAAGTCAATGAGAAAACACAGAAAATAAAAGGACACATACTAGAGACAAGCAACATTCAGTCAAAATACAACCAAACTAAAAAAAACCAACAAGAGACGAGTGACATGGAAATGAAGCACAACGAAATAAAATAAAACAAAAATAACAGCAAAAGCCACAGAAAAAAGGTGCCAACTCAGGAACACCTGCCTGGTGCCTACTCAGGACCACTACGAATGTTTACACATCTCATGCTATTACGCACACGGAACAAATCCGAATAAAATATCGACTTTATCAGGCGAAAGCACACAGAATACAGAAACCAACGCACTTAATTGATTGAACTTTTCCAAATATTTACACACCTATAGCTGCTTCAAAAAGAATGAAATTCATACCCCGCTCACGCTGTCAAGCAAAAACTAAAGTGATAATTGTCAGCGTAAATTACGTCCATGTTTATCAACCTGTCATACGACAGAATGGTTAAGCCGACACGTTCTCCATCTCTGAGAAACGCGAGGGTGCGGACTCAACCCACAGTGCCGACTTAGGACCACTCTTCCCTAGTTTCAATTCAAAGTTGTTCAATTTTAAACTATTCAAGTTTGCAATAAATTAGTTTTGAAAGTTTCAAGCTGAAAGCTGTTCAGCAAGATTTGAAATTTTTAAATATACATTTTTGAAAGGTTTAAAAAGAGAAAAGTAATACAGCTTTTATAATATTTGAAATCATTCTGATATTTTTATATAATAAACTATGAAAGTTAACTCTGCTTGAAATTACAAATTGCAATATATTTCAACAATTCAATCATTTTTACTGAAACTAATATTAGAAGTCGAAAAGGTTGAAGTTTATTTTTTTATTCCAGGTATTTTCTGTCATCAAAAAATAAAAAACTTATTAGCTAAATAAGAAACTTAGAGAATCATAGTAATTAAAACCTCAAATATATTTATTTTAAAAGTATTATTTTCCAATTAGAATTTCATTTTGTTCTACAATTTCAAAGATTTAAAGTTAATCCCAAAGAATTACATATATTACCATTGGACATTACAGTACATTCTCAATAAGTACACGCTTGATGGGGCGGTAGTAAAATATATCGGGTACTTATTCAAAGACCCCACTTCACGCATATTGCCACCTTTCTTTCTAGCCTATCATGTTTGCCACTAAACGCATTGATGAGGTAACCGTAACCAGTTTTTATATTTATATCATTGTTTCAATTCTTATCTGTTAAACTTTATTTGCAAAATGACTAAATCAACAATACTCTACAATAATGAATTTATATTATGAAAAGGTAAAATAGGATATCTTAAATTGAATATATTTTTCAAATAAAAAAAATCATGATAATCTAAACTTAATGAAGTGAGTTGTTTTGACATTAGTTAAAAGTCAAAATAAGCCTCGTGACATACAATAAGTGCGTGACACAACTACATTTACATGAAAATGCATGTGAAAGGAACGGGTATATACTGAGCGGTTATTGACAGAGAGTGTACTGCCTTTCTAAACATTAAATAATAGAAAGAAGTAATTTCAAAAAGCAGAAATACAATAAATAAAAGCATCTATGCGAGCCACCTTCATGTCGCAAACGGAATGTATTAGCTACGAACGGAATGTATCAGATGCGAATGGAATGTATCGGATGCAAATGGAATGTATTATATGCAAACGGAATGTATTATCTGTAATATTAATGATAATATTAGATTTCTTCAGATCGCCCTCCATGCAATAATTGTCGTAGAGTTTTTTTTATACTTTCGGTCAGTCGGGGGTAAAAAATCAACATATCAGATTGATTGTACAACGTTTCGTTAGCTTGGTTCGCTAACTTTATCAGGCTGAACATTTTTTATCAAACACCAATATGGCGTGTTGAATTTTTACCCCCAACTGACCCAAAGTATAAAAAACTCTACAACAATGATAGTAATAGTGTAGGGGTTGATCTAGTTGAGTTGATGTATTCAATCAGGATCGATCATCATGAGCATCATCGTATCATTTTCTAGGTGTCAAGGGATGTGAATAGTTATTCGATAGGCCAATCAGCATTAAGACATTCGCATATATATGGAATATTGTTAAAAAAATCCGCATGTTTCGCCTTGATTTATGGCAGAATGCGACCCTCGAAAATACTTGGAGAGAGAATGCAAGGTTTAGCGTGGTAGTATATATGGAGATTATATCTCAGTTTAAGAAAAGTGCTTGGCGTGTCACTTTTATTGATATGAATGTTCGGATTTCATAGAATTGCTCTATTTTCGGCTTTAGGTCGCACGTGGAATAAAGGGATGCATAGTCTATAAAAGTCAGATTGACGAACGGTAATATGAGTTCTTCTTGGGAATAATCTTGATTTGGTGACAGGGTGCACGTGTTCGTTGTTTGTTTGGTACAGCTGAACCCAGATATAAGCCTTACTTTTATAGCAATCTACTATATAGCTCGACCATCATAATTCCACATCTTCTCGAGAGTCGTAAACGAGAGTAATGCGCTTGGGGTGCAATAAACTACTGGAAAAGTATGATGGTACGGTGATACTAAGTGACAATTGTATTCATTATTAATTTTATAGTGATGCCTAGGCTAAGAACACGTGGGTAGCCAAAAAACTTCATTTTCGAAATTCCCTGATTAATTTTTCATTTTCTCTGACCATTACAATATAAAGACCAGAATTATAATCTTGTACAATTTTTAATGTAGAATATTTTATAAATGGAATACAACAATTTCAAATTTAAATTGATGAATTTTTTATTTTTTAATCTCCGAGATGCCACAGCCTAATTTACTAAAAAAAAGTCAAAAACTCACCGAAAGTGACTACTTTCTAACCCAAAAAGTGATATTAAGTGCAGACTGATGTGCATTAATAATGTTACTAATTTTCATTATAATTGAAAAATAATTCAAAAGTATTCTATTCATAAGACTTCAAAACAATTCAAGTTAAATTCAAAGGAATTCAAATGAATTTGAAAAAAATTTGGAATCGAAAAAAGCCCATTCATTTCAGTAAAATTGGAGTGAATTTAGAGGAATTTAAGGGGAATGAAAAGAATTCGTTAAAATTCACAACAATCCTAGTGAACTTGAAACAATTTATTAAAATATGAAAAAGATTGATTAAATACGTCAAGTTTGAAATGAGTGTAAAAAAATGCAAGATAATTCAACAGAATTTGATCAAATGTCTAAGAATTCAAGGTGAGTTTAAAAGACTTGAAGAATAATTAAACAAAAACTTTTTTTTAATCCATTGAGTTGAGTGAATAAAGAGGAGTTTAATGTATTTAAGAGAATTCAAAAGAACCTCAAAGAATTCAGGGTGAGTTCCAAATAAACTCACATGAATTGCAAAAATATTGGAAAACCTTATCAACTCTTTGAAACTCGGCGGAATCCCTGAATTCTTCGAAATCCATTCAATCTTCAATTAATTCTTTAAACCTCATAGGTCCTGTAAAATCGTTCCATATATTTCAAAATTCTAGAAAATTATTTGCAGCCACTTGAATTTTTTTTTCAAATACCTTAAAATTATTAAAATCCTTGGAAATTCCTTTAAATTTTGTGTATCTCTTGGAGATGCTTTGAAACCCTTAAAAATACCGTAAACTATTTCAAAACCTTTGAAATACTCTCAAATTATCAAAACTAATTCAAAAATGCCTCGGAATTTATCAAGACATCCGAAAGTATTTCAAATCTTTTAAAATACTCTGAAATATTAAAAAAAATTTTAATCTTTTGTAATACCTTGAAGTTTTTTAAAGCTTTTGAAAATTTCAGGGAATATGTTGTACTACCCTAAACTGGTTCAAATCTTTAAAAATCTTTTGATATCCCTTAAATTTTTTTAAAGCTCCTGAAAATTCCTTGGAAGTTTGAAAAATACACTAAAAAATATTTTAAGTCCCTTGGAATACCTTCAAATTATTGAAATCTATTAAAAATTCTTTGGATTCTTTTATTTTAAAAATACCATAAAATATTTCAAATGTTTTGAAATCTTCCGAATTCCTTTGAAACTATTTAAAGCTCTTGAAGAATCCTTGGTATTTTTTAAATATCCTAAAATGTTGAACCCTTAGAGTCCACAACTAGTGCGAATTCGTACCAGCAAATTTTTCAAATAAATGTCTCTTCTCACTCAGCAGGTAGAAGGGTCTCCCTCCCATACGTTAAATGCATCAGGCCCCCCAGGTCCCAGCGTCATTTGTCTAAAACTACCCCTGACGTGGGGTTGGAAAGTTAGGCTTGGTGCGAATTCGCACTAGTGTGGACTTTACGTTTGCGTTGTTGATCGTTGATAATTCTCTTAAAATGCAAGAAAATTCAAATTAAAGTAGTGTTTCAAATGTGAAAGTTTAACCGAAATATGATGGTTATAATGAAACTTCAATAATATATCATTAAAGCTGTTTTCAAAAATAAGAATTTTTAAAGGTACTATTTTGAAAGAATTCACTTTTTCTATAAAAAGGTCTTCATATTTCATGAAAGTTGATGAGATCCAACAAGGTTTTGAAGCTGATTTTGTATTGTACTTTGTGGGGAAAAAACATTATTGGAGAAAAAAGAAAATAAATATTTTTTAAGAGAGTGTGAATTTGGGGTACTTTTGAAGTAGGGAAATAAACATAATTCTGCACTAATTTTGTCGACTAGAATTTAGAAAAACTTGTACTTTTAATCTTACAATAATATTTTATAATGAAGCAATAATAAACAATAATATTATTAATAAATTATCGAATTATGCATATTTCCCTACTCCAAAAGTACCCCAAATTCACACTCTCTTAAAAAATATTCATTTTCATATTTCTGCAATAATGTTTTTTTTTCCTTAAAGAACAATATATCAGTTTCAAAACCTCGTTGGACCAATCCACTTTTATGAAATATAAAAGAAATTGTACATTTTTATAGAAAAAGTGACATTTCAAAATTGTACCTTTAAAAATTCTCATTTTTGGAAACATATTTAATTATTATTAAAATGTTATTATCACCACCAAATTCCTGATAAAATTTCACATTGAAAACACTACTTTTAATTTGAGTCTGCTTGCATTTTAAGAGAATTATCAACGATAAAAAATGCGACTCTACGGGTTAAAATTTTTTAGAATTCCTTCAAATTATTGGAATATATAAAAAATTTCAGGTGTACTTCCGAAAAACGCTTACCTCCGATTAATTTGAAACTCTGTATACCTATATATTTTGACGCGCTAAAAACCATGAAAAACCCATGAAAATCATGGTTTTTTGCGTTTATCTCAGTAAATAATAAAATTTTTTGAAAAAGCTTTCAACAAAAGTTGTAGATCTACTCAGAATACACCTTTTATCAATGAAAACGTTTTTTTAAACAATATTTTTCGAGAAAAGTAAGAAAATGTTGGTACAAAGTGTAGAATTGCTTCCAATAGAACTTGTGGCACTCCTGTGAATGGTCACCGAATAATTGTAGGTCACATTCCTAAACCTTTCCAATGACTCGTGTGGGGGTCGGGGGGCACCCCCGTGACTGGCCACAGAAATAAATTAGGTCACATGCCTACCCCTTTCCAACCTGTCGTAGTGGAAAGGCACCGTTGTGACTAGTCACAGAAAGAATTTAGGTCACATCCCTACCCCTTTCCAACGTCTCGTTGGGGGAGTGGCAAGGCACCCCTGTTATTGGTCACAGAAAGAATGTAGGTTATATCCCT
>CAKNYM010041995.1:0-10368 GCA_932195095.1 Andricus curvator | reverse complement strand
GTCACAGAAAGAATGTAGGTCACATTTCTGCCCCTTTCCAACATCTCATGCGGGGAAGTAGCCTCTGTCACTGATCGCAAAAATAATGTAGGTCACATACCTTCCCCTTTTCCAACGTCTCGAGGGGGTGGGAAGTCACCCCTGTGATTAGTTGTAGAAATAATGTAGGTCACATTTCCATTTCCAGGAATTACCCCTTTCCAACTTCTCGTGAGGGAAGACACCCTTGTGACTGGTCATAGAAGTAATTCAGGTCACATACCTTCCCCTTTCCAACTTCCCTGTGATTGGCCACAGAAATAATGTCGGTTACATCCCTGCCCCTGTCCACCTTCTCTTGGGTTGGCGGGAAGGCACCCCTGTGATTGGTCATAGAGATAAATTAGGTCACATACGCTACACAATGTAGAGTCCATTTTCTCAAAAACTGTTAGTTGTAGTGTAAAAATATATGCCACATGAAATATGTATTTTCAAAAGATCTACAACTTTTATTTAAAGCATTTTTGTAAAATTTCATTATTTACTAAGATAAAAGCAAAAAACCACGATTTTTACGGGTTTTTATGGTTTTCACCATGAAAATGGAATTTGCGCATATTTTCACTATCATTCCTTGGAATATTTTAAAATACCCTCAAACATTTCAAACCCTTTAAAATATTTCGAAACACCACAAGTAGTGTTATTTTAAGTCTTGATAAATATACTGAATTTCTGTTAAAGAAAATTATATTACCAATTTTAGGTTCAGGCCCTTAGGGATTAGGGATTAGGCTTCAAAATTTTTCCAGGGACGCAATGGAAAGTTTTTTTTTTTTTTGTAAATTTTATTGTACATTATACTCCGACCTCCATAAATTACGGACCCACGGCAGGGCCTGCCATTTCCACGAAACAGGTAGATCAGTTGGGACCAAACAGTTTACATCTGATAAGAATTGAAATTTACCGATAAAACTTGTAATTTTATAATAAATGATATGCAAATAAAAAAATTTAGAACCTTTCAGTCTCAACAACTGCAAGCATTTACAAATTTTCATAAAAAGATTAAGACTGTAATTTTTTACAAGTATCTAGTGAACTGTTGGCTATAGGAAAAAATTGACAACATGTTTAGGTTAAGCTTCGCTATCCAAAGAACATAATTATTGCAGGTAAAGAAACTTATTAATATATACAAAATGAATACCATAAAGATGAATAACGTAAACATTCTGTAAAATTTTAAGCGGATTAGCGATGACGCTCGGAGCCCTTGGGAGCCTTTTGGGACAATGTTGCCCTTGTCTTGAGTTGGACTTCAAGACATCAATTAAAGTATCACTCGCGGCCAGGGGCGAGACTTAGAAAACGTCTTGAGCATTGCTTGGTTATGTCTAATGTGGGGGGCGGGGGATTGAGGACTTAGCCATGTCGAATTATTTCTAATTAGAAATAATATTATAAACATTGTTATCCGGATGTTGTTGACAGCAATGTTCTTCCAACCGAAGGTATTTACATGTTCAAAAAGTTTCATAGAGAGTGTTTGCAAACGAGTTATTTTTGAACAAAGTTCCCAGGTTTCTGTGAGAAACTTTGTCGCTATTCTTTATTCCACGTGGCTAAAAGCTGAAGTTCTTACAAACTTCTGCAGTTTGATAACCACGAAGGTATTGATATTCAGATGGCGAGAGTCATTAAATATTGTAAAGGCACATTTTTGCATACATAAGAAATTGAGGGTGATAACGATGGATAATGAGCGTCTCGAGGGTCGACATTAATGTACTCGATATCGACCCTTTAAAAGCTAATCTTGAAAACGATGTTAAAAAGTCTCCAGAGAGACGTCGCTATAACCTGAAATAACTACATGAACCGTATAGAGATTGATCAGATTATAGAGTATTCATATAGAATACGATTATCGGCACCTAAGTGTGCCGCATTGTAAATTTAGTGGGCAGATATTATTAATATGTAATTTGCTTCACATTATGTGAGAAATTCAACTTATTGATAGTACTTTTAAGAGAAGTGATAAGAATCTTTGCAAAAGATGACAAATATATATTTTTAATATTCACATTGATGTTCATATTTTTGAGGATTTTATTTATTCGGCACTTCCGATGGATAATGATAGATCTAATTACCGTTTTTTTTCTAAATTAGAATAATTTTGGAAATAATTAACGTTTTTTGAAGTTCTTGGGCTCATTTCAAACGTAAGTCGCCGTAGTATCTTTCTGAATTGTTATGATATATTTTTTTAATGTTTGCCGTAGATTCTGCCTTAAGGCCAAACATGGTGCAAAAAAGTCACAAAAGTTTTTACAACATCATTATTTATCATATTTTAATTAATTTTAGTTATATTTATAAAAATGTCATTGTTTGAAAAATTTTAATTATTTAAAGAGTTATTCCAATTTTTCAAACTATAGTGAAAAAAATTATGCATAAACTAAGAATTTATAATTATTATAAGATGTTATATTTTTATATCAAATTTCAATCAGAATAATGATCTTGCTGCAAACTATTAAGCGCTATGTTATATTATTAGATTTGAAACCTTTTCTTTTTTTTTAATTATTTTTAAATTTTTTTTAAATTATTAAAATTTATTAATTTTTTACCCTTAAAAAATTTTTAATTTAATATTGCTGTTTGTTGATTAAAAAAACGTGAGAACAAAAAAATGCGGTTGAGCACCGCATTCAAGTAATTGTATATATAATTTGTTTATAACAATCTGCTTCAGTCTTGAACTAAATATTTATGTTTGCGAAATATATAAGGAAAAAACATTGGTAAAATATCTAATTCTAACAGTCCATTTATTAAAGTAATTAATTTCACGGAATGAAATTAAAAAATCAGGCTGAATGATCTTAAGAATATCATGCTCAGTATTTCTAAAAAACATAGACATTGGTTAAGAATTGTCGCCTGTAGTGGATTATGAACAGTGCATCTTCGATCTAGCCTACTGTGCACTGTGCTATATCACGAAGAAGGAAGTGCGAGGTACGTCCGAAAAGTATCCGACCTTGTGCTCTAACCTTATACCAAGTTTTGCTATTGTCAAAAACAGGTATTTACCATTTGGGGGATAAGCCGCGTGTCGACAAAATTCGTTCCACGGTTGCTGACGGAAGACCAAAAGAATTGTCGAGTGGTAGTAGCCCAGCGAGGGGCTACTCACTAAGAAATCTTAGATTGCTGCGCGGGAAATCTTAAGAGAACTTTTGGAGGAACCCTTGGAAACCTTTCAGCAATCTAGCATTCGTGAGAAATGTTGGAAATCTTTGGCTCACAATAAGTGTGGACAGAGGAGAGGTGGTGTGGAGCATTCCGACATACGCTCCTATGCGTAGAACGAACAGTCGTCTAAATCCGAAAGCCGTCGAGTTTAGCCGAGTCTGTAGAATCCCACATGAGTTCTTCTTGCGACCAGGGGTCGGAAATCTCGGAACTCCCGGCAATCTCGCCAAAACTCGTGGGAATCTCTATAAGAATTAGATACAGATTGCTGCATGCACAGTTTTAAGATTTCCAGATTTCGTAGTGAGCAGCCCCTCGTTGCCCAGGACAATTTGGAATAAATCAGAAAGAACCCGGAAATGTTTAATAAGGTCATTACTGGGGATAAGTTATGGGTTTATGGCTATGGTCCTGAGACAAAGGTCCAATCTTCGCAGTGGAAGAGACCTGAATCCCCGAGAGCCAAGAAAGCGCACCGGAGTCGGAACAACATCAAGGCAATGCTCACTGTTTTCTTCGACCAGGAAGGTGTTGTGCACCATGAATATGCTTCAAAAGCTGAGAAGGTTCACAAAGAGTATTACCAAGAAGTGCTGAAGCGATTACTCGATGCAGTAAGAAGGAAATGACCTGATTTGTGGAAAAGTCGCGACTGAGTCCTTCACCGTGACAACACACCTATCCATTCATCGCAGCTTATTCTGCAATTTCTGGTGAAACGCAGGCTTACACAACTTCGGCAGCCCCCATACAGTCCTGATCTGGCTCCCTGTAATTTCTAGCTGTTTCCCAAATTGAAGTACCATCTAAAAGGAAAACGATTTCAAGAAGTGGAGGGAATAAAGCAGAATGCGACGAAGCAGCTGTTAACTATTCCGAAAGGTGATTTTAAGTAGGGCTTCCGAAAGTGAAAGGATGCTCTAACTCCCGGTACACCAATAGATTGGATACTTTCCGGAAAGACCTAGTAAATTATTTGTAATCGAGGAAAAGTGCGTGGAATAAATAAGAGTACCTAATGACAGATAAGTAAATAAATAAGCGATAGTGGTAAATTTGTTTGTTTAGATTGTTCCATGTACTTTGTTAAACAGAAATAGAGGAATAAGAAAGGTATATGCAGCACATTCTGAGAGGCATTGGCTTTAAGCACGTGTCGACGAACCGTTCTCGGTTGGGGTGAATACCTGTTACCCTCACGCGTCGCTGGTCGAAGTAGGTCGACCATACAGGAATTCCGTTGGTTGGCGTGTGCCAAGTAGGAAGATCGAATAAGTTCTGTATAGTGTGTAGAAAACGCAATAGAAATGCTCCTGGAAATACTAAATACGACCATTCAAGTTATAAAGCCAGAAGGAGGTAAATTCACTTTTCGCAAAAGAGCAGAACCTTTTTGAATCGCAAGCCTGCTTGCTAAGGAATCAGGTATACGAGTTTAGAGCATCAACCAACCGCCATTAATTCACTCTTTCGATGTGAGTAATAATGCATGAAATGCTCTAACTCAGAGGTATTATATTCAAATGCAATAAATTATCCTTCCGTGCTCATTATTTTGCAGATATATACACTGTGAATTTACTCACCTATAAGGGGTCATTCAAATACTACGTCACGTTATTTTAAACACTTTTCCACCCCTTCCTTTCTTCAACACAGACCACAACACAAAACTAGAACCCCCTAGTGTGAGGTCACAAACACGAAGACTTCGAGGGTCAAATTTTTTGTTTATTTCGTTTTATAAACGCCTAAAATAAAACACAAATTGTACAAACATAATATTTTAACAGACTTACAGACCAAAATATTCTCAAAACTGGGAAAATACGGTAGTTTTTCACGAAAGTAGGGAAATGAATTCTTCTAATAAAAATTATTATATAGGCACCATATTGAATTCAATATAAAACGCTTAAGATTTCAACTGGAAATATGTTGCATTTTCAATAAAAAAATCGAATTTTCAACCACAAAAGATTAATTCTGTACCAAAAGAGATGAATTTTAAACGAAAGAGTTGAGTTTTCATGCTAAAATACGAATTATTTTAGAAAAAAGTTCACTCTTCAACCCGAAAAGATACATTTTTAACCAAGAAATATGATTTTTCAAGCAAATAGTTGAATTTTCAACAAACAAAAAACTAATTTTAGATCAGTCGCAATAACTACCTAACAGTTCAAATTTCAAGCAAAAGTGACAAATTTTCAACAATATAGTTTAATTTTTAAACAAATGGTCGAATTTTCGAACAAACGGTAATCAACTTCAACCATTAACAGTTGCAGTTTTAACCAAGTAGTCGAATCTTCAAGCCGAAAAGACTAATTTTTAGAAGACAGTTGAATTTTCAACCAAGAACTTTTCAAACTGAAAAAGATAAATTTGTAAAGAAAAAAAAACGAAATAGTTCAATACTTCAAAATAACTCAATTTTCAACCAATAGTTTAAAATTTGGAAAAAAATTGAACTTCGTACAAAAACAGTTGCACTTTCAACCAACTAGTAGAATTTTCAATCTAAAAAGAGGAATTTTGTAGAATTCAGGTAAATTTTCAATCCAAAAAGGGCGAATTTTCTATCCAAACGACAAGTGTTCAACAAAAGAATTAAATTTTCAACAAAAGAATTTAATTTTCAAAAAAATACTTAAATTTTCAATCCAAAAAAGATTAATTCTCTGCAAATGTAATAGTTGATATTTTAATCAAATTAGATTTTTCTTTTAAATGAATAACAGTTAAATTTCCCATCCGAAAATATTTCAAAATATTCTAACGGAACAGTTGCCTCTTATTCCAATGAAGTTCAAATTTCTACCAAAACAGTTGAATTTTTTTGCCAATAAAAAACGAAGTTTTTACAGAACAGTCGAATTTCCAACAAAAAAGTTAATTTTCAAATAAATAGTTGAATTTTAAACTAAAAACTATTACTTTTTAGCAAAAATAGAATAGTTAAATTTCCAGTTTCAAAAATTGAGTTTGAACAACAACAAAAAACGAATTTTCAACAAAATAGTTAAATTTTCAACCAAAGAGACAGATTTTCAACTAATAAAACAATTTTTTCAAAGTATTTCAACTTTTAACCAAGTAGTTGAATTTTCAATCTAAAATATTAATTTTTTGACCAAAAAAGACGAATTTACAACAAAATACATAAATTGTCAATCAAACTGTTGAGTTGTCAACTAGGAACTATCAATTTTCAATCAATAATGGAATAGTTGAATTCACAGTTAAAACATTTAATTTTCAACGAAAAAAAAACAAATTTGCAACAAAATATTTAAATTTTAAATAAAAAATATAGATCTTTAACTAATAAAATTAATTTTTAACAAAGTAGTTCAGCTTCAAACATAGCAGTTGAATTTTCAATTAAAATATTAATTTTCTACCAAAAAGATGAATTTAAAACAAATTATAGAAATTTTCAACCAAATTGTTGAATTTTCAACTAAAAACTATCATTTTTCAACCAATAACGGAATCGTCAAATTTTCAGATAAAAGAATTAATTTTTAACCAAAAAATCGAATTCGGAGTTTTCAACAAAATAGTTCAATCTTCAACCAATAAAATGATTGTTCGGGGTGGGAGTTGCAGGTTCATGTAAATTTAGCACTACCACCCATTTTTGAAAAAAATTACAAGGCACAAAATTTTGATTTGGCGGACTCAATTAGCACTAAATTCTTGCATAGTGTACATACCAATATGAAAATGTGGTAATTCCAGCTTCACGGATCTGATTTCTTAACCAAAATATAAAAGCCGTAGTCTTTTCATTTAAAAAGAATTAACTTTCAACTAGAAATAGTTGGACGTACTTATTGGGTTCTATTAATTTAATTCACATTTGAGAGAAGAAACGAGAAAAGGGGGTAGTTTGTTGTAAACAAGAAAGAAAAGAGAAATACAATAAAAAAATATGTAAAGAGGGGAGTAGGGAAATTTGTGATATATTCGGCGTTAACAAGTCCCCTCCTACGTCACGAATCGTCACCAATCCTGGTATCCCCCCCCCCACCCTCCTGGTAGTGTGACGTCATTTTTGAACGGCCCCTAATTAAGTGAGTAATCCGACTCAAAGGTTTCCACCATCAATCTATTTTAGAACATTCTCATTAAAAATCTATAGAAATGTACAAATACATTGAAAAACACGTCCAGAGAGCTTTGATTCAAACTTTTCAAGTTTGCGAGTTTTTTACACCTCTTCTAAACTGATTAGCCAATATAACCTGAGGTTACATCCTGTAAAGATTGAACCTTGAACATAGAATAATTAGACAATTTGTTACGACTTTGAAAATGATGTCAAGGAAACTGCAGAGGATTCCGCAACTAACAAGTCACTGACTAATTACTTTAAGAGCCTCTGATTTGCGTCCTTTTTTAATCAAATAACAAAAAGCAGATTTACATGTTGAAATGATTATGGAGAACTAATCAGATAGAATCCTTTCAGGCAATTTCGTCTTGATGAATATTATCAAATCTACACCGGGATCTTCAGTTCTAGAAACCTTTCAGTAATGGTAAAAGTTTCCTGTTTAAAAGTTATATAGACTACGAAGTGCAGTTCTGTAAAAACAGAAGCAAGATATATTAATCAGGTGTGATCAATTTAAACTCAACAAATATACGAAAATCATAATATTTCGTAATATTTATAGGCATTTTTTTAAGATTTCTTTATTCCATTTTTCGACAAAAGGCCTCAGCTTCTAAATGCAGAATTGAGTCCAGATTAATTTTATATTTTTTTAACGAAACCGCGAGCAGTCGAGATTTTTTATTCCATTCTGGAAACTGCGAATGAGCAACGAACCGTTATACTCGCTAGACCTTTTTCTCTTGTCGTCAGAAATGCACCTAGAAAACTTAGTTTTTCCAACCGTGCAAAATGAGTAAAAGCTGTTTCAATTATTCAAACGAGAACATAATAACATTGTTCAACTGTTTTTCACAACGTTGACGATTTTTCATGCAAATAATAAAATTACTTATTTTAAACATAAAATCACAAGTATTCAAATCTGAATAATTTTCTTTTATAAATTTTTTGAATCTGGATGCTCAATTATATCCACATAGATCTATAGCATTGCGTAACAATGTTTGAATTTTGATCAAGAATCATTAATTCAAGATGAACAGGGCACCACATTGCTTGCATCTTCTTGGTGTTTTATTCAAAACATCTGGAAAATATCTAGTATTTGAAACGAAGAAAAATACATCAAGTCAGTCTGCGCGGGTCATAAAATAGATCATCTGGAAAAATGCATTGTGTGTAGAAATTTCTTTTTACCTTCAACTTCGTGCATTTTTCAATTGGAGCACGTTAAAAGACTTTGAATTCAAAGAGTATAATTTATAAATTGAGCTGTTCTCTAGAAAAATCAACTAAGTCGACTTAGGTTTTGGCGAAAATTTGCCGAAGAAACTTTTCGAAATTTCTTGTTACAAACCAAAAAGGACATGTTATGATTTTCAAAATTTTTGCATAATCTAAAACATACATTTTTAGTTTTGTAAAAACAAATCTTGAAAGGTTTCGACCGAAGTAGTTTTTCTAAAGAATGGCTTGAGTATCGTCTTCAAATTCAGGATATTTATTGATCCTCGATCATAAAAATGTAGGACAGATTTTATTTACAATTTTCATACATTTCTACATTAAAATAAGTCTGAAAATAATACTCGCAATTCAGTTAAAAGAAATTATACTGCCTGTTATAACATGTTTTCTTCAAACAATTATTATTCTTATATTTGAAAAGATGAAGGAAAATGTAAAATGTTATGCTGTTGGGTGTGAAAGTTTTAACTACGTAGACAGTTTTAACGCAATTATAATATTAAGAGGAGGAGAATTTACAACTCAGAGTAATAGCAATTTCATTGCAATATTAATTTTGCTCTCGTGCCTTTTTATATCTACAAAGTAGCAACTTGTTGCTCAAAAGTTTTCAAATGACATTGTAAATCGATATATGCTTGTTATTTTATTGGCATAACTTTTCATAATTTTTCTATGTGAATCGGATTATTTATTCTAAAAATTAATGTGTTAAAATTTCTGTTTTAGGTCATAGATTCAATGTAGTTCATTAGCGAATGATGGAACAGATTCAACGAATCCTGGATATAAGTAACAACAACTTTGTAGATTATTCTGCTCATATTGTTATTGTATTATTTATAATAAATTATATAGGATATCGTATCAAATTTATATATTTACCGATTGTAATTATACAATATATTTTTTTTATTATGATAGAAAATTAAATTTCTTGAAATGATTTTTGGCCACATGAATCGGAAATCAATTTTTAGAATATTTATTCCTAAAATCCTATTCGAAAATTCTTCCTCTTATAAATTCTCAAAAATCAATTCTTATTTTTCATTTTTAATTATGAAAAATATTAATAATGTTCGAAATTCAAATCAGACATCTATCAAACTTTTCCGGAATAAAATATTTTTTCTCCATGAAAAACAATTTTTACATACTTCGCAATGTTATTTGAAATAAAAAAATTGTTAAACATGAATTTTTTCCATTTTTATGAACGAATCATATAAACAATTGCATTATATTCATATGTTCATGCAGAAAGAATTCTTTTTTCATAAAACCTGCTGCAAATGATCTCATGATTTTATCTAGCTTTATGGTAAATTTCAAATAAACAATTCAAATTGTCATTAACAAATCATACATATAATCAATTGTGTAATATTTATATTTGAAAAAACTTTTTGGAACTTATTTAACTTTACTAAATTATTTACTTCATCAAATTTGAAGCTTAAGGCTAATCTAAGCTTTATCGGACTTCATCTTCTTCCCCTCATTCAATCATTGTAGATAAAGAATCTATGGATCTAAAGGGGCCAATAGAGAGTGAACCAAGTAAACTTTAGTTTTATCTCATAATAAAACAATATTGGATAATTATAATCTGTACATATATTATATAAATTTGATACTATATATATATATATATATATATATATATATATATAGATTTATATAGAGATAAAAATATAGTAGACTATATATTATATTAAAAAAAAATAGAT
>CAKNYM010041992.1:10437-34457 GCA_932195095.1 Andricus curvator | reverse complement strand
AACTCGATGTGGCTATTCGTGTGAAAATAAGTTTACAAATAAAAAAAGTGTCGGTAAGGTAGGAATCTGGTCACGTGACCCACTCGTCACATGGCCTTAAAGCTTAATTCCTAAAATTCTGTTTATTTTGATGTATATTTCATCTTTTGCACTGTAGGATTTTGTCGTACAAAGCCTTGTTAAATTTGAGAGCTTCATTTTTACTGTTTAATGACAGGTTGATCCATCTTTTGATAACCTTCAGTTAAATTGATACCATAAGATTTAACATGCGCTAAACTTATCTCGAATAGAAGGTGGGTCAATCAAACCTGAATTAAACAAAGAATTATGTTTTTAATAGAGCAGTTTTGTAATCTAAAGTTTTTATTTCATCTTTTCCGAACATTAATATTCTAAATATATGAATATCATGTTTAGAAAAATCAGCTGAGCAATTCCAGGCCAAATCATCCGAAGAATTTCAGCTATTGTTAGTAATTTTGATGAAAATTTTAGAATTTGTTCCCTCTTGTGTTGAAAGAAAAAATCACGAAATAATTTTTCAAAAAATCAACAAACTTAGAAGATATTCAAAATTGAAAATTTTGGTCCTGTTTCTTTAAACTTTTTATAGCATTGGTGATTTTAGCGATATTAAGGTCAATTTTTTGTAAATTATTCGTAATAGGACGCAGTTTTGAAAATACATTTTTGGAAAAAAAGAATTCAAAAACTTCTTTGATTTTTCAAAAACTAATTTTGAATCTGAATTTCTGAAAAAATAAACACTTTTTATTTCCTTCATTTTTTTATGTAGATGGCTTCCAATGTCCTCTACAAGTCCTGTAAATATCAAAATGGGATCTTCCTTAGTTTTCGAGAAATAATTAAAAACGTACGCCAAAACCACGAAGGAATAGTGAATAGACTATTCCTTCGTGGCCAAAAGGACATTGTGAGCTATCTATATATATAAAAAAGTAAGAAAATGAAAAGTGTTTTTTTTCACAAATTCAGTTTCAAAATTAGTTTTTGAAAAATTCAAGAAGTTTTTGAATTTTTCTCTTCAGAAAATATTTTTCCAAAACTGCATCCTATTACGAATAATTTATAAAAAAACAGACCTTAATATCACTAAAATCACCAAAGTTATGATATTTCGTTTCTTAAATTTTATATCAGAAAATGTATATCATATTTTATTACAATTGGAATGTTTGTTAATTTTGATGTGGTTTTTTACATTCATATTTAATAAAAAAATTTAAATTATAAGATAGAATATTTCTGGTCACAATGAATGTGTATTGCCGATCCAGCAATTCTTTTGACCTAATTCTAAACGATTTAATTTCATCCAAAACAAAATTTAATTTTCAATACAAAGAACATGCAAATGAAGCTGTGGAGGTATTAGCATATATACTTCAATTTTATTTACAAATAAGGATGAGACATTTATAAGACAGGAAATGGCTGAAATGAAAAAAGATCAGCGTCTTGAAAAAAAAGCAGCATTAATACATGACACTGGAATTCAAATTAATACATGTTAAATTAATAATGAATATGTTTTGTTATATTTTCAAATTTTTAATAAAGTATATATAAATCTCCCTTTATATGCGTTTTTATGGCGAACACAGGGCTTAACAATTTTTTTTTATTTCATTCGTATGAAGCTGAAAAAAATAAAATCGAAAATATTTATGTTTAGAAGCTTAAGCTTTTTTTTTCTTTTTTTTTTTAAATATTTTTAGTTTTATGGGGATAATATAAATATATTTTGTTCAGTGTATCAAGAAATTCTTTCTGCATATCCACTGTATACATTTTACGTAATTTCATGTGTTCTTTTTCTATTTTATATTAATTGATTAATGAAAAAGGTGTATTTTATGTTCTAGAATCATTTTAGAAAATTTGTTTCGCCTCATATTGTTCAACAACTTAATTATTTTTCATTTTTAAATATTTGTCTATTAGTATAATCAAAGATATTATACTTTGGTATAATGCATTTTTAAAGCGTACCGTGTGCAGCGCCGCTCTGGTGAGAAAATCTTGCACATACAAACT
Source organism: Andricus curvator (assembly GCA_932195095.1). Lineage (NCBI taxonomy): Eukaryota > Metazoa > Arthropoda > Insecta > Hymenoptera > Cynipidae > Andricus > Andricus curvator. The sequence continues at coordinate 32,396 of CAKNYM010041992.1, read as the reverse complement.
ATAATCACTAAGGAACCGCCATTTTTTTTTAGTCGGATAGGGCTGGTGCAAAGATATTATAAACGTAGATGCGGTACGGGGTGTCAGAGTGGGGGAACTATATATATAGGACATCACTTTTTCTGCCATATCGAGGTGCTGCCCTCACCATACTACGAAGTCGTGAGCTGGTTTTCTCATTCTTCGTAAAATATGACGGTAAAGCAGTTGAAAGATTTTTTAAGGTTAGAAAAGTTTGACATGTATCGCTTCATAAACAAAACACCGCCCTTCCGAATATAATAATAAATGGCACAATGCACAATAATATAGGCACACCCAAAATGCGTATTTGGAAAAATTAATGAAAAAATAATAATGACAGAAGCACTGATATGATGGTAATAAATAAACTGAATTCTGAGAGTTATACAATAATATAGTAATTTAATAGAGAGAGTATACATATATAATATATAATAGTAGAGTGTAATATAATAAGACATAATTATGTTTATATTTGATTGTTGAATATTATTATAATTTCTGATACGTTCATGCTTCTTCTATGAATGATAGATGATATGATCTTTTAAATTATAATTTTTTGTACTTTGGAGTTTAATTTTTATTGCTAGACTGAAACGAAAATTGATTGCATTTAGGAATATATAGCATTTTTGCCGGTCTAAAGCTTGAGATAGGTTTTTTTTTAATTATAAAAAAACCTTTTCCCGAAAATCGAATTTTTTATTTAAAAAAAAAACAAAAAGAAATTTCGAGATAAATCGATCATGAACCAGTGCTGAAAAAAATTTTCTTTGATAAATGATTCGTTTAATTAAAATAATCGACTATTTATACCAAAGAATAATCTTTTTTAATGTTTAAAGTTTTGAAAAAATATTGTTTGAATTTAATATAACAATAATTGAAAAAAATATATTTCTGGCGGATAACAAATTTTGGTTGAAAATGTACTTAGTATTCTTTTTAAATTACAAAAAATGTTCTCAAAAATCGAATTATTGATTTTAAAAAAATTAAAAAGAAACTTCGAAATAAATTAGTGCTGATTTGAATTCTGCAAAGTTGATTTGGATCTTTTTTGGTTCGAAGAAAATTTAGGGAGAAATTTTTTGTCCGTTTGAATCACACGCGTGTTTTTACATTAATTTTTTTATACAATTTTTGTAGGGTTATTTTTATTTTAAATTAAAACAATTTTTAAAAACTTTAAATATTAAACAAAAATTTATTTGATAAAAATGTTTTATTATCGCATTTTTAATAAATAATAATTATTATAAACCATTTTTTAATTATGCAAATTCTGGAATTTTATAATTATGGAAATTCTAGTTCGGATATTTTATAGTTCGGAAATTGTATGTAGGGAATTTTATTATTTGGGAATTTTCAAATTCGGTAATGTTATAAACTGTTCGGGAATTTTATTATTCGGGAGTTCTACAGAGTCGGGAATTTTATTTGCGGGTTATTTCAGTCGTCCCTAGAAGTACAGAAAATTTGCTGTAATTATAATTTCGAGACCTGGATCTTTTCGATTTTTTCCTACAGTATTTATTTTAAAAAAATTATTATATGCAACATTTTGAAATCACAAGTTATAAAGATAATTTCATTAAATATCAAAATTTTAAATTCGCGGTATATCTAATTTGTATTCCTGGTCTTGAGGATTTTTTCCCAGTGCATTTCGGTCACTTGTAAACGGGGGTGAATTTAATAGGAATTATCTCTCAAAAAATAAGTTATTAAAATGAGAAAAAACCGGGTATCTTTTTTCATCTCTATAGAGGTCATACCTATAGGTATGTAAAAAAATGTAAACTTCCGAAAATTTAAAAACTCTGCAAACAAGAAATTTTTGAAACGTTTCTTTTTACGCGGATAACTAAGTTGTATGCACATATATTATATATCTTTGCTGTATGTCTTTCAATTCCGAACTAATTATACTCTTTCACGATTCTAATACAATTTACAAAACACTAATTGAAATTTTTTTAATTTTTAAGGCTTCAATCTGATAATTTAAATTTTAACATTAAAATTTCCTCATTTTCAGAATGCAGGCTTATTGTTTGAATTTTCACAATGTTCGTCATAAGTTAGGTTAAAAATAACAAATTCTGGGATTCGAAATTGCTACAACGCGAAAAAGGCAAAAGTTTAAATTTAAACGTTAAATATGTAAAAATACTTTCTTACTTTAGTCGCTTCTTTTGAGAGTCAATCCTCTGCTTTCAGTTTTCTTTTCGAAATATATCTTGAATTCAACGCATTTTAAATTCAATGTTTTCAGCTGCATTTAGATTGAAGTATACAAATATTTTTGGTTTAAACTATAAATTAATTAAAATATTTTACTTATTTTTCACCATTGTAATTTATAACCTTCAAAACTGAATACTTGTAGGTCAAACATGAAAAAGTAGACTATATTGAATAATTTGAAATTTAAAGCTATTTAAATATGCAAGAATTTTTGAACTGAAAGTGTTCGATAATTTTAGATTGAAACAATTCAAATATTTTGGTTACAAATTGAAATCGTTTATAAAGTTGCAGAATTAGAAATGAACGTCTATTAATACTTGAATCATTATTTTAGAACGACTTAAACCGTATATCTTCAGACAAATTTGAAAGTAGCACTATTGAAAATTAGGAGTGCTTGAAAAAACAATGTTCTAAGCAATTGTCCCGATGCGTGTGTGGATGTGTGGATGTCACACTTTTTTGTGAACACGATAACTAGAAAATGGTTGCACATAAACTGATGAAATTTGGAGGGCTAATTTTCCTCACTAATATCTTGAAACTGACCCAAGGATTTCTGAAAATATTTATTGCATTTCTTTAGCACTCAATAATATTTTGAAAATCGGGTTTTTATAGTAAAAATTTTTTCAGTAGCATAATTCAAAGTTGATACAAGGATATAAAAGATTCCTTGTTCGAGACGAATCGATTGACCTATAATATTAATACATTTTATTAAAGAGTAGGTAATTTATGGTAATTTATATATTTTAAAAATCGGTTTTTTATAGTAAAACTTTTTTCATTAACATAATTCAAAGTTGATGCAACAACAGAAAAGATGTGTCTATTCGAGTCGAATCAATTGACCTAGAATATTAATACATTTTATTGAAGAGTAAGGAAGCTATGGTAATGCATAATATTTGAAAATACGGTTTTTTTATAGTAAAACTTTTTTCTTCAACATAATTCAAAGTTGATGCAAGAATATAAAAGATTCCTTGGTTCGAGACGAATCGATTGACTTACAATATTAATACACTTTATTGCAGATTAGGGAAGTTATGCTCATTTATAATATTTGAATCATCTGTTTCAAACAGAAAAACTTTTTTCATAGACATAATTCAAAGTTGACGCATGAATAGAAAAGACTTTTTCATTATAAATTTTCAAATAGAGTAGTTCTGACAATTTTTATAAAGAAATCACAATGCTGGAAAAGGGATAGGGTGCGACAGAACTTTTCCCTTCCCTTTTCCAGCTCGATAAATTATCATTTCGAATACAAAATTTGATTTTGTCTAATTTCTCTTTGTATTTAAAAATTTTTTTTATTATTTTGTAATTTTGTATTTTTTGTAAATTTCTATTTTTGAATTGAGCAAAATGAAGACTTTAGTTTGTCTATTATTGAAAAAAATAACTAATGCTTCCTCTATGAGGAAGCAAATACATTTGCTAACGGGAAGCAAAGTGCTCGTGCAATGAGCACCATATAATTATAAATACAAACAAAGTGGAAACACTCAAGATCGAATTCACAGCTATTTCAATAATTTAGCACCCCCACAAATTATTTTTTTTATGAGAAAACAACACCTGAGTTTTGCCAAAATTGAAAAATATATATTTAATTTTCGCTCAAGGTCAATTTTGTTTAAAGTGCTTATTTCTGAATAAATTGACATTATTATTGTTTCTGATTTCGTTCTGTCACTCATGGATTGTGTTTTTCATATAAAACATTGATATCTGGTTTTTTGTACGTTTATAAAATAATAATTAAAGGTCACTCAAGGTAATTTTCTGTACAAAATATTGATTTATAAAGAATATTTGTCAAACTATACAACGGATTTCTTCGCCCAAATATACAAACCCAAATTGTACTATATCGTAAAAACAACTGGAAAAAATGAGATTGAAGGCAAATTTTGTAAAGAAAATTAACCTTGGTCAACCTATAAATATTTATTTTATTTCTCGAAAGATTAAAAAAAAACTCTTCGAAACGCTTTTATTACAACAATTTTATTGAAGCAAAATATTGTTTGTAAAAATAGAAATAGTATAATTTTTACATACATTTCTTAAAATAAAAAATTAACCACGAGAATTGTAGAAAATCTTTCAAGGAATAAAATGATTGTTCCGGAAGTTAGAACCGAAAAATTAATTTTTCAAAAACATGAAAGTTGTTCTAAATTGAGCTAGACTCGCCACCGGGAAAAATTGGGAAATGAAAGTGAATCTATTTTTTGACCGAAAATAACAAAACTTTTTTAATTGATCAGCTGTAAATATAAATTAACTCATGCTTTTAGAAACTAAAACGTAGATCGAGTATGAAAAATTGAACAGTAATTGATTTTACAAGACGATTCTGGATCTGTTCAAAATTATATAATTTACATATTTTAACGTTAAAATTTGAACTAATTTAATTCGAAAGCCTTATAGTAGCTACACAAATGTAAACATCCGATTGAGTCTTCATAAACAATATTCAATTTAAAAATCACTTCAAATTAATAGATTCATAAATAAACGCCTTCATTTAATTTCAAAATCTTATTAAAGTATTGTTTTAGTATAAAATATTCCACTTTTAATCCATTCAATTTGGAATTTTTAATTTAAAAAAAAAAACAAATTTCAATATTAAACAATTCGAAATTGAATTGTCACAATTTCAGAGTGATAAATTTAAACTTTGAATGTTACAATTATAATTTTTCTATTTTTTAAATTTGTAATTTGAAAGTAAAAGTGTTGAATTTTGATTTCTAAATAATAGTTGAACAACGATTAATTTAGGAAAAATTCGAATAAGTTGGAGGTTTTTGAATGTTTCCAACAAAAAAAAATTAGGAGCTTCTCAAAAATTTTGAAAAATTTAACAAACATTTTTTAAAAAGATTTTATATTTCCAAAAAGAACATAACTTTAAGAGAATGCTTAAAAATATTTCCAAACATTTCAAAAGATTTACAAAATTGGAAAAAAATATGGAAGCTTTTGAGGCAATTTTCTTTCGCAGGATTTTACAAAAAGTTTAGGAAAAATGGGATTCACTTTAAAAGATACTTAAAAGTTCCGACAAAATTTCAAAAATAATTTGAAAAGGTTTTAAATAATTTAAAAGAAAATTGATACTTTTGATGATTTCGAAATTAAATTCTGACTTTTTATTTTGAAAAATTACATAATTTTAAAAGAAGGTATAGAAATATGGGACGATCAAAAAAAATTCCGAAAGGGATGACTGAAAAATCCCGAAAAATGAAATCTCCTACACTATTAAGTTGCCGAATTGGTAAATTTTCGAATAATAAAATTCCCGAAATTATAAAATTTTCGAACAGTTTATAATATTACCGAACTGGAAAATTCCCGACAGAAAATATCCAAAGCAAAAAATTCCCGAATTATGGAATTCACAAATTTAAACATGAAACAATTGTTTTTTAATCAATATTATTTATTTATTGAAAATACAATAATCAAATATTTTTATCCAATATATTTTCTTAATATTAAATTTTTTTTAATTATTGTTTGAATTTAAAGGAACAATATAATTGTATAAAAATTGTATTAAAAAATAAATTAAAAAACACGTGCGCTTTGAAAGAAAAAAAATGCTTTCTCCAAATTTTCTTCAAACCTAATAACATTTTTCAAACAAACTTTGCAGGATTCAATTCAGCACCGATTTATATCGGAATTAATTTTGTTTATTTCTTTTTTTAAATTGAAAATTCAATTTTTGAGAACATTTTTCGTATTTTTCTTAAATATTTAATTATTACAAATATTACATTATTATTATTATAACATTTTCAAACACAATTTTTCATCCAGAAATACATACGTTTTTTAATTATGTTTATGTAATATTTTTTGAATTTAAAATAACAATAATTGAAAAAAAATATTTCTGGATAAAAAATGTTGTTTGAAAATGTGCATTGTATTTTTCAAAAGTCACAAAAAACGTTCTCAAAAATCGAATTATTAATTTGAAGAAATTAATATGAAAAGAATCTTCGAGATAAATCAGTGCTGAATTAAAGCCTGCAAAGTTTGTTTTGTTCGAAGAGCATGTGTTTTTAATTTTTTTTTATAGCATTTTTATACAATGATTGTTATTTTAAATTCAAACAATAATTTTATAAAAATTAAACATTAAAAAAAATTATATGATAAAAATATTTGATTATTGTATTTTTAATAAATAAATATAAATTATTGAAAACCCATTTTCTTAATAGCTTACTCACGGGAATTTTCTAGTTTGTATTTTTTATTGTTCGACGATATTCTAACTGAAATTTTATTATTCGGGAATTTTCAAATTCGATAATATTGTAAACTGTCCAGAATTTTATTATTCGGGAATTTTCAAATTGCGGATTATCAGATTTCGGCAATTTTATAATTTCGGGAAGTTTACAGTGTCGGGAATTTTATTATTTGGGATTTTTCAGTCGTCCCAAAAATATATCAAAACATTTTGAAAGATTTATAAAATTGTAAAAATGTTTTAATTGGGAATTTATTTTCAATTTGAATGGTTCCTGTCTGAGCTAGTTACCATCAGTGCGCTTCGAGGAGTATGATGAGAGTTGCTTACAGTGCTCCAAGTGGCTGTTCGCGAACTATATTTATCGCGGGTAACTAAGCCCGCACCGCATCTACGTTTATAATATCTTTGGCTGGTGGGAACGCGAAATAACGCAATCATAAATGGCGGCTACGTTCATCACAAGATTTTTGTCGCTAGAAGTCACTAGCTAGTGATTTGACGTTTTGTGCGTTATGGTGCATTCACACTTCTGCCTGCCTGCCTGGGGCAGGCAGAAAAGTTGTAAGAGTACGAGAGATAGAATGTATTTTTGTCTAATTTTAAGCACTCTATCTCTCTATCTCTCTTACTCTTACAAATTTTCTGCCTGCCCCAGGAGGGCAGGCAGAGGTGTGAAAGCTAGAGTTTTTAAATTCTCGGTAATTTAAAATTGGGTAATATTTCCGGTAACATACCGGTATGTTACCAAAGCTTCGAGAATTTATCGAGAATTTATGAGAATATTAAATTATAATGCTTTTTTGTTATTTTAAAAAGTAATTAGATAATGTTCTCGATGTTATAGCTTATTTTCGATCATTTGGTATATTTTTTCAATATTTGTTATTATAAATGTATGTATACCATTAAGCCATTTCCCTTTCAGGGAAGGCGTGACACTACCCGATTCGAGTAGTGTTTCTAGGTTAGTTTCTTGTAGTAAATAACTACAAGTGTGGGCTCACCACACCCACGATGTGCCAACAGCACTCAGTTTTCTCGAATGGTCACCCATCCAAGCACTAACCGCGCCCAACGCTGCTTAACTTCAGTGATCTGACGAGAACTGGTTTTTCAGCGTGGTATGGCTGTTGGCCATATATATAAATAATATATAAATATAATACACCAAATGTTCGAAAATTAACTATAACATCTTGAATATTCATTCACAGTGGTCGACCACCGTTTAACATCTAAAAAATTCATTAATTAGATAATATTGGTGCTTATAGAATAAATTATAAACAGCGTCCATTTATGTACATTTAAAATATGAAAAACTTTGTGAGCATTAAAACAATAAATTTAGAAAATTTTCAGAACACTCCGTATAATTGTCTTACAATACTGCAAAAACTTCAAAAAATAAAATGATTACATTTGAATAAATATAAGTAATTGAAATAATTGAATCAAATAAGCAATAATTATTTATTTCAAAAACTGTTCACATATGTAACATTCAGTAAAGTTTTTTATTTAAACTAAATAATGTGATATTTTAAACTAAAGATAAGGTGTTCTTAGCACCTCTACGAATTTTAAAAAAAGCTGAATACAATAATACCGCAGTTTCTATATTTTTTCGAAATTTTTCTTTGGTTCACCAAATAAAAAATATTTGATTGCATTCAGGCAATTCCTACTATTATTTTAAACAATATATTGAAAATCACAGTATTTCTAGCCAGGCACCATTCATATCGACAAACCTGAACAATAAAGGTAAAGATTAAAAATATATTAATTTTCTTCAACACGAGGAACTTCTCACCATTTTAAGTAGTATTTAAATCAAAATTTTTCTAAATGGAAATGGCTGGACGCAATAAGAATGTCGTTTTGTACTTGCATTTTGAAGATAAAAATAATTTAGCAAATGGATTTATTATTATTTATCCATTCAGAAAATGAATAATGAAAGCTAAGTTGTAGTTGTTAGAAATGCGCTTTACGGAAGTTTGGAAGGAGAAAAAAATAAATTCTCATAAATTCTCATAAATTCTCGCCGAGAACGAACGTCGGGTAAGTTACCCGGTAACTTACCAATATTACCGTACGTTACCAGGGTAATTTACCCGACTCAAAACTCTAGTGAAAGCACCATTACGCCGAGTTTTGTGCTGCCATTGGACGGCACCCTGAAGGTGCAGTCCCACGTGGGCAGAAAACGTCGGCGTAAAGCAGAAACTCATGAGACTGAAAGAGACGGATAGATTTGTCTCTTCCACTCTGATTAGTTTCTGTTTTACGCCGACGTTTTCTGTCCACATGGGACGGCACCTTGAAGGTGCAGTGGTTGAAAGCGGAAACTCGCGAGAGTGAAAGAGATGAATACATCTATTTGTCTCTTTCAATCTCATGAGTTTCTGCTTTCATCTGCCATGGGATTCCACCACAGGGTAGTGGGACTCCGATACCGTGTCGAAAGCCGAAGATCGAACGGACCTCTTTTTTTAACGCGTGGAGATAGAAAGAGAGGTTCGTTCGAATTTCGACTTCGAAACCGCATCAGAGTCCCACTGCTGGGGTGCAGTCCGATCGTAGAGGGAAGATAGGTATAGAGGCGACAATGCAGCGGGCAGCTTGTAGCACGCTAAGGGGAGCGAGACGGCAGGGGAAGGCTTAGTTATGTTTAGTTTGGGAACCAGCAACGCGCGGCGCTAGTGCCACGAACCAGTGCTTTTATGTTTAACGTGTGTGAGTGGGGTAGGTGAAGAGAGTGTGCCGTGTACATGAGTTGAACTGCAAAAAATTTAGAACCCTTATACCTGGACTGGTCTTTCCGAACTATATTCTGGCTATTCACTTTCTTCCAATATTTTCGTGAATGGAAATATCCACCGATACGTTTTTCATTGGAAATTTTGTATTTTAATATTTAAAGTTAAAATTGAAAAACAAAAGAATTTTTTTTTTCGAACGACCCCATTAGAAATTTTTTGATTCGCCTAGACGGATAATTCTTTTCTTAGAATGATTAATTACAATAGTCATTATTATTACAATATGTGAGTATTTATTGAATATTATTTGCTTTTAAATTGTAACCATAACAAACACGTGAACTTATTAATAAATACACAAATAAAAATGTACAAATAATGTTCTTCGCATACAATAATTATTTTCTTAGAACTATAATAAAATGTATGGACATTGTTTACATTATTTGATTTTGTACTTATACATTCTCTACTCTCATACTTATCTTTATGCACTCGTGGAAAAAATCTGAATATTGTAGGTACAACTTAAAAAAAAAATACTTATAAATAAAAATACATTTCATCATCATCGAAGGTACAGTTGAGCTCTCGGATCCAATAACTCACCCGACTCTCGTACTATTTTACAAAGTACATATTTCAGTCAATTTTTAATGAATTTATCTAAAATATTCCAGACATTTTCTTTGAACTATATAGAACAACTTTCTCGCTGGAAGTTGTTTTAAATCTGAAGTGGCCTCGAAACTTATTATCTCCGAAAGTAGAAAAATGTGGTTACCGCTGGGCCTTAATTTTCAGTTGGATATTATTAAACAAAAGGTCATTTTCAACTTTTTATTATTTTGCAGGCATTCGCTGAGTATAATTTATATGTGTACTCAATTTCAAACAGTTCCAATAAAATTTGTACGAGTTGTGATAATTTATATTTTAATCACTTATTGAATATTAGGAAAAAAATCTTCTTTCCAGTTTTTAATTTTTATTCTTAAACCTAATTTTATGACAGAAGAATTCTAAATATGATTTGTTAAAATATAGAAGCCTATATCTAAAAAATTAATATTGTGAATTTGAACATTCCCATTCCTTGAGACCCGGGGCAACGCTTTGAGCGTTTTCGAGCATCCGGCGAGTTTGAATTCGAGAGCTCAAGTGCAGAAATTGTTTCATTGTAACACTTTAAAAAAATCAGAATTGCGATTCTAACACAACAGTTAAAAATATTAAAAGTATAACAATAACAAAATCCTATATAATATTAAATAACGAACTAATAAACAAGAAATACATTTCTTCTCTTACTTCTCGAGTAAAATATGATATACAATATACTTGAGGGTTTCAACTTTTATTATTATTTGTATAATTTGGACGTATTTATTCGACAAAATTGATATTTATTAAGCTACACGTAGAAAGAAGAATATTCTCCAATAGTGTGGGCTCTTGCAATTCTTTCATTGTTAATGTAAGGGGAAAAGTTAGACAGAGTATAATGCCCCATTACTGGATTTTCCGATTAATAATTATTGTGACGTAATTAATTTCTTCACGTAATATATCCAGGGCTCCTGAGTAGAAAAATATATATTTTTACCAAAACAACAAAAAATCATATTTCCTATACTTTTACCAATACGGTAACAAAAGTTTCAATTGTTATGTAAAAAATGGTTGCTTTGTCCAAATTTTTTATTTAAAAAAAGTTCATAACTGAAAAGGGAGAGAATATTCTTATTTCTTAAGACTGCACGATATAACGATCTGCTTTATAAATATTTGATTGTTTCCATATAATTTATACGTGAAAAGTATTGAAAATAACGCACATTCCATTTTCATACCTGCAAAGTTCTGAAATTGTTACAGAGATTTATATGAAAGGAAAATTTTTTAACAACCCTCCCGTTTATTTGTAATCCAAAATTTACTATTGCAGAGTGGCAAGGGAGGTTTGAAGCACCCTACATATAGAAAGGCCAATTGCAGTGTATATCAACATGACCACTAAAAACAATAACTTTCCGTCTAAAAAACTCTCGTCATACTAGTCCCGGCATCCGGTAATTTTTCACCGCGTTCGTTTTCTATAGCGTTTCAATGAGAATTTCAATGGGATGGGGATTTCATATTTTCCAAACATGACTACGACGCTTCCCGATAATATTTTGAACAATTTTCCACAAATCGTGTTTTCGTAGACTGCTTTCGTAAACTTTGGAAAATTCTGAAAAAGTTAAAAAAAAAAGAAAAAAACTTCTTTTAAGCGCAGAGTTGTATGTCTCCAAAGAACCCCGATTTTTTCAAAAAGGAGGTTAAAAAACCCAATTCTAAAGTTAATATTTGTACTTTAGAACCTTTCAATTCTACGAAAAAATATTCTCCATTTTAATTAAAGTGTACGCAATTTGGAGTAATTAAAAAAAAAACAATGACCGAACCTCAATGTGTCATAAGTTATGGCCTAAACGTTGCTTTTTGAACACCCTATAATATTTTCATAACAACTTTTTGAACTTTTCGAAAAATCAAAAATTCAAATTTTGATCGCACAAAAAAAATAATGAAAAAATCAAAAATTCCATTTTACTGTCAAAACTATGCAAGATACGAGAAAAGATGATTCAACAAAAATTGTGCACCTAAAAAAGATCTACAAATTTGTTATGATTCACTTTTTGATATGACGCGTAGTTTTTGTTTTATTTGTAAAAAACAGCATTGAAAATAGAAAAATCAAATTTTTAGACGAATAACAGGAGCTACGAAAAAAATGACAGTAACAAAATTTGTTCATCCAAGGAAGAGGTACAAATTTGTTGTGAATAATGTTTCGATAGGATGCGTAGTTTTTGTTTTATTCGTGGAAATAACATTGACAGTAAAAAAATCAAATTTTTGAAAAAACAATGCAAGGTACGAAAACAGATAAATGAACAAAAATTGTGCATTCAAAAAAGATTTACAAACTTATAATAAATTTTTGTTGTAAGAATATATTCAAAATGAAAAAAATTAACTTTTTTGTGTATTTCGGAGCGCGAAGACCAAATCGCGCGCCGTAAGTGCGCTCAAACTTTTTTGTTTCTACCATACGATACACAGAACCGAGCGAGGAACGCAAGGTTCAAATGATTTTCAAATAAAATATCGAGCGCGAAGCGCGAGTGTCTGGATGAGAATCTGTTCCTTAAGGTGGATAGAACCTTGAGTAAATAAAGTTCCTTTTCAGTCTAAAATAAAAACAAATTTAACAATCACTTAATATGTAGAGGTTTTGATAATTTTATAAGATTTGCAAACAAACTTTTTCTTTTCATCGAAGTCGAACACGAAGTTCAAAAATCTAGAGGAACCGAGCGTAAAGCACGATGTAAATACGTCCGAGCGCGCAGCGCGAGGTGAATACATAATCGAGCGCGAAGCGCGAAATAAATATATGATCGAGCGCGAAGCGCGAGATCCAACCGTCGCGCGCCCTAGGCGCGCTCAAACTTGCGAGACATTGGATTTCAGAGTAAAATGTCGAACAGTAAAAAGGACACTGTGTACACTCCGCGCTCCCTTATACGACGAGCTCGGGACCGAAAACGTTCCCTTATACGACGGCGCAAGGGGAACCCTTCCACTTGCAATACCAACAATCTCACGTGGTCGTGCGCATGCGCGTCGAATCCTGCGTCACTGACAGCTGACTATATCATATTCACGCGCGAGACTATTTGCTTCCCGCGCGAGCTTTGAGCGGAAGAGTGGGGATGGCGGAGAACGACTTTTCCGTCGTATAGGGGAGCGGCAACTGGTCGTATAATGGAGCGGACGTATAGGGGAATGTCGTATAAGGGAGCGCGGAGTGTACCTTTGCACCTAATTAATGTACGGAATATCCTACCTATAGTAGGTCATAATTTAAGATCCCTCAAAGTTGACCATTTTTGCTGGTTTTTACGAGCAAATTGAATGAATCACTGACTTTATGTATGAGTTTAAAATTGTTTTTCATTTTTTTTTCAATAAACACGCATTCGCACAATAATCAAGAGATCGAGTGTTCGTACAAGATAAGCATTATAGATTTCCAAGCTTCGTAAAATTTTCTGGAGTGATTGTATTGTTATGACCTGGCAAGATCGTGAAGTATGGAATTGAATGCGCAGAGAAGAGATATTGCTACAAAAAACTGTTAAAAAACTATTTGTTTATTGACACAAATATATATATATATATATATATATATATATATATCACATTTTTAATCAATTATAATCATGGTTTTGCCACAAAAGTAGTCAAAAAGTACGCAGCAGTGGTAACGACAATATTTTGTTATAAACAATTATTGAAGAAAAATATTTGTTTATGGACAAAAAACATATTACATATTTTCAATCAATTACAATCACTTTTATGCCCCAAGAGTACTAAAAAATGGTCAAAAAGTAATCATGAGTGGTGATTGCAAGATTTTGTCATAAATAATTATTTATTTCTTATTTATGAAATATGACCGTAGTTCTACTTTACGGTACGTTCAGGTGCCTCTATGCAGGAAGAGTGCACTTTCCAAGGTCATATCCCGCGACCTATTAAGGCTAGGACTTTTTTTGGAACTTACGCTACATTGACTCCACTGTCATTGGTATTTAAATTTCATTGGTATTTGCCAAAAGCACAACTTCTCCGTTTTTAGACAAAAATGAAAAAAATGGAATTTTTCAAATCTCGCAGTTCCCAAAGTAATAGGACTGAAAGATTTTTTTTTTAAATGTACACAGATTTTGGTAGAGTATATTTCATCCACTGGCATTACCAACGGAAACAGAGCCTGACATCACGATTTATTTTGAAAAAACTAAACTCCACTTATTTGCCCGTAAAGACAGGCAAAAATGGCCAACTTTGAGGGGTCATAACTTATGACAACATATCCACATCATGTACAGAAGATAAAAAGTAGATCTAAGAAAATTTGTTCTAGCCTCACGAAAATGTAGAAAATTAAGTTTCTTTAATCTTGAACATTATTTTGAAGCAATAAAAAGTGGTCCTACATCAAGAAAATACTGTATCGCCCGCGTATTCGTATCGATTATTCTTGATTCTATATTCATTCCTGTCTCACGTATTTTTCAGTAATTAGTTCAAAAGTAAAATATCATACTGCTGAAATGGCCAATTTTCTTGCTGTACTTTTTTTATATGATGTCGAACACAAAACGAAATTTAAAAATTAGGGATAAAAATTTCTTTTTCGAATTTAATGTTGGAAATTCAAAGAAAAAAACTTTAAAATCCGTGCAGAATTGAGGCCTGCAAAGTGATAGAAAATGTTGAGCAGTATATTCCGAGTTTAAACCACTGCCTTGGAAAAGTTTATAGTCATACGAATATCGATTCGTGCTTCCGACTTTTACGTAGAAAATCCGAGTTTCCAAAAAAAGAAAATATGATTTGAAAAATTCCAAACGTTTAACATTTTTTTCTTTGAAAACAACAAAATATGTGTACGATTATTCATTGTAATTTATCGTATATTTCAAATTGTGGCATGGTTTATCATTATTTTACATTATCACTATTACTATTATCGAACAGAAATGATTAAGAACCATCTATCACCGCGTGCGTTATTTCTGGTGCATATTTGCAAAACGCAGTGGACGTCTGCTAGAAAATTGGAGGGGATATGCAAAATAACATCAATAAATTCAGTTACATATTGCACAAGTGCGTAAAAAATGCAATTCGTACCTTTCGTCTTCATCATTTTGCTGATTTGGAATCCGATGGAAAGTCACTCCTGATGGTGTACCAGTTTTGCTCGTTGCTTTATTGCAATTTTTAAAGCAACACTTCATATTTATCAATTGACAATATGATTTTAATTTTGAAAATTGATTCTGACAATATTTTAATTTCACTGCGCTACGATTGTACGAAAACGATGCTGAACACTAGAAAGATGTCTTTCGACTGATCTTTCAGGTACGATGGTGAATTTTGATGGTGAATTGTACAGTAAAGGTTCAAATTTTTTTTATCAGGTACACGAAAGTAAAGGAGTTTTGCCGTAGCTTAGAAAACATGTGTGAAAAGCATGTTCTTCGTAATAAATCGGCTGCCCTAGCCGGGCGTCAATAAACGCAGGTAAAAACGTCAAAATAGATCCTTATAGTCCAGCGGTTGAAAAGTGAAGTTCTACATATTTTTTTATTTTCTTTCCCCAGAAAGCATTTCTATCTCATGTAGTTATGCAATTTGAACATGATTTATAACTTAATTTTTGTTGCATATATTAATAAATACTATATTCGTACAAATTTCTACAAACAACAAGTTTTCAGTTATAAATGAGTAGTTACAATTTTTTTAAAAATAAAAGTGATTGCAATGTCGTACTGAAAAGATTATAAACTAATATTATAATGGAAAAAATTTAAAAAAATATGATTACCATCAAATTAAGAGAATAATTCAATAAAAAACATAATATCTACATTTTTCCATGAAAATAAGGAATCTATTCGCCATAAATATGCAAAGACATATTTTTGCAGCAAACGAAATGAGGCAAAAATTAATAATAATAAATTATAAATTAAAATATTTATAAGGGGTATAAAAAAAAAGAATTCCGAATCTCAAATTGCATTCTCGATTTTTCTGTTCTCTTTGGGTTATAAATGAACCACGTGAAAAGAGACATGAATCAGATAATATTTATAGAGGTCGCTTATAGTAAATTTGTCTGCTTTTACACAAAAATTCATCTTTTTGAAAACAGCTGATCATACTGGCAAATTATGCAGAATTTAGAAGATGTGGTTTATTAAAAAGAGTATTTTTGGATCATCAGTCACTTTATAAATCATGCATACTTAAAGACCTCTCAATAAGCGGGATAGATAATTCACACTACTTTGTAACAATTTCCTTCGCATATATCTCACAGAATGCATAATTATAAAAATAATTACGATAAAAAATCATTTTAATAAGTCGCGTCTTTTATATTCTGTATGTAATTTTGCGTTATGATCTACCTTTTTCGAGAACAATCAAGTTTTCTGTAAAAACAGACCAATTTATTTCTCCTTCAACGTGGTTCATTTTTAACCCACAAGGAACAAAAAAATCGAAAATGCACGTTGAGATTCGGACATGCTTTTGTTTAAGCATCCCTAATATTCATATGCTGTTAATTCATAAATAAACAAACGCTTTTTGCTACGTCCATGAAAGTATTATGCTATTAGTGATATATTATCACAAAATCTTCAGAATAAATACTCATGTCTGTAAAAACGAGAGATCTTTTTTTTCGGTATCATATTTTTCGAGTCCTTTTTTGAAATATGATAACTTCATGCTGTTATTATTTTCAATGTAGAAAAACGACTGTGGAATCCTACGAGTGGTTTCATTTTAGTATGTCTGGAGACAGGTTTTTTAGTCGTATTTCAATGCCTGGAATTAGCTCTGAAATAATATTATTTTTACAGTGTTAACAAGAATGTTGATTTTCAGTGAATTTCATACCTAATAAAAAATCTTGTAATTGACTAAATTTTCATGTTAAAATTTCAAAAACTTGGCAGAGTACAACTTAATTTGTACAATTAATTGAATTTGCGAAGTAATTACAAAGTAAAATTGGATCAAAAATAGCACTGTAAAAGTATAAGGAATTTATTCTTGCGAAAGTATATTTAAAAAATTTCAATTTGAAAGCTCCTAGTCACCAAGAAACTTTATCTACGTTTCTGTAGTGGAGAAAGACTTGCAATTCCAATAATTTTTTAGAACCAAGAAGTTTTTATTTGCTTATTTTTAATCAATATATGTTCTGCTTACAAAATTGTATATCTACATTTTTCAATACTCTATTTTTCCAATTGAAAACATCAAATGATCTAGAAAAGAGGCGATTACTGACTCAGAATTAAATATGTATAAAATGCTACCATAGGGAAATTTTAAATGATTATTTTCATTTATTTCTTCTACCTGAGAGATATATACTATATATAGCTATACATTTGAAAATTTTAATGAAATGCATATTTGGCAAATATTCAAAATCGACGAGATTATTAGCAGCAGTTCTTGATTACAGTGAAAAACTGGCAAGTAACAATTTCTTTCATTTGTCACGCTTATCCTGTCTTCTGACTCACATACACCACACACATTCTTGGCCCATGCCACTCACACACATTAAGCATCCTTTCTATCGGTGAAGCACTGCTACCGTCGTAGAGGGGTAAAGGGAAGGGTTCCGTGGCTGGTTCATGTTACTAGCGCCTCGCATCGCTGGTTCCCGAACTAAGCCTACTTCCGACGTCTCATTCCCCGCGCCCGTCTTCTAAGCTTTGTGGGCATTGTCGCCTCTATACCTATCTTCCCTCTACGGTCCGATGCACAGTGGTGGCACCCCATGTATCGTTTTGAAGACTTGGCTTCAAAATCAGCGCCATCTAGCGGTTCCCCCGAACACTATAAGTAAATGAACCTACAAATCCCTGACAGCAATTGTTTCCAAACTCTGCTTCCCCCAAATTCTCGTAAATATTAAATTTCGCTTAATTTTGTGTAAATAAACTTTCAAAATTATCAAAATTGATAAATATAAAAAGATTTTTCATACGTAAAATACATATTTATATACTAGAAGTATGATTTTTTGTAATGTAAAGGAAAGGATTACTTGGCTTTACATTTGAGATTATTTTTTAGAATAATATTTGTTATTTCCCTAACAATGAAATTTTTATAAACGACAATATTTTCTTGACGAAAAAAACCTCCTAATCTCTCAAAAAGACTTTTATTTATATCCTTTTTAATTTATTTGTTACTGCTTCGAAATATGAAAACAACAAAGTATCTTCAAATCAAGCAAATGGTACTTTTTTTTTTTAATTCTATACTTACCAATCAACACATTTCCTTCAATCAGCACGAAATAGTACACACAGTACGTATAACAATATACACAACAAAACAAAACTTGCTCCATCTCTTTCACCCTTGTAGACTTTCTGCATGCAATCTGCTGAGCTGCAATCGTGTGAAAGCGCCCTAATTGTCCTGATCGACGCGAAATTGTCTCAAAAAAATATGAGCCAAACAAATATTAAAAAACTTGAAAATATGTGTTGGGTTCCGCAATGCGGAACAAAAAAAAAGCGAGGAGATCAGTCTACACAAATTCCCAAAAGAAGACAAAATACGAAAGCAATGGCAAAGAGTGCTGAAAATGTAAAATTTGAAAGAGTGCGTTACAGTTTGCAGTAAACATTTTAAACGAAATGATTATTTACCAAAATGTAACAAATAATAAACATAGAATATTTTTCATTCGTATTTTATTGAAATATATTATTTACAAAAGCGAAACATGTCTGTTCAAATAAATATCTAACCACGGTTAGCTCCTGATACTCTTGAAAATATATGAAATTGTTGGTTCTGAAAAGTACTTTTCCTGTCTTGCAACACATTTTTTACAACGAAAAGTATAAATAAATAAAATTTTGTTTATATTAAGATTATTATTTAGACATTATATCCAACGGAGGTTAGAAATTTATTTGCACAGACATGTTTCGCCTTTGTAAATAATACATTTCAATAAAATACGATTGAAAAATATTCTATGTTTATTATTTTTTACCTTTTGGTAAATAATTCTCCCGTTTAAAATGTTTAATGCAAACTGTAACGTACTGTTTCACATGTTGCATTTTCAGCACTCTTTACGATTGGTTTCGTATTTTGTCTTCTTTTGGGAATTTGTGAAGACTGATCTCGCTTTTTTCTTGTTTCGCATTGCGGAACCCAACACATCTTTTCTAGTTTTTATGTATTTGTTTGACTCATATTTATTTCAGATCTTTTCACGTCCATATCAGGACGCGCGCACTAACGCAAATCGCCCAATATTTTACGAACACTAAGCAAACCTTTGAAACTCTCTTTTTGTAGAAAATAAAGCAAGACCTATACTTTCTATCACTGGGATTTTCCAGCCAAAAAAATGTCTCTGCGTAACATCATTGAAGATTTTTTGCTTTTTTACATGTTAATTTAAAAATCTCAACTCCGTGGCTAGTTCCGGAACATTCCGGAACATTCCGCCATGGTGGCGCTGACTGTTCATTGGGCCGACTTACACAAAAATCACATTATAAAATGTAGCTTTTTAAGCTTTTCTCGGTAAATTTGCAAATTTGCGAGTTGTTGAACGGTACTGGATAAAGTTCGCGAGTGTAGAAACAAATGTCTAAAAACATTAGTGCTAAAAATGGTGAAGTGTGTCTGTTTTGGGTGTAAATCCGGATATAAGTCTTGCTCCGATAAAGTTCGTTTTTTTATTGTACCGAAGGATGAAAAGACAATAAAATTATGGCAAATTGCACTCGATGTTATTTATTCTATAATCTAAGTGCAAATTTAAAAAAAAACTGCTTCACTGCTTTGAATTATAATATATTGTAATAATACATTATTAATTTATTTTAGACTATAATATTAAAAAATTATTACTTTAAATTCTAAACAGTATTTTTGAAATATTTATTTAAAAAAAGAGTTTTATTCAAGTAGAGTAGTATTATATAATATATACTATATTGTATTTATTGTTATAATATATGTTATATAATATGAAAATTAATAAAATTTTATAACAACGACGTTAATTATTAGTATTTGCATTTAAATTAACGCAAAACAATTCTAAAATAAGGAACATGACACAAATAATGCAATTACCGCCAGAATTTGGAGTTTAGATTTTTGCCTCAAGTGAATTTCTTAACCTTTTTGAATAGAATAAATGTTTGTTAACAATATGAAGATCTTATTAGATTATTGTTTTGTATAAAAAAATGCAATAAAATAGTTTTAATCAGGAGATAATTACATTTTTATACATTTTCCCATGCATTTTTTTGAATCTAGGGCCAATGAACGGTCAGCGCCGCCACTCGGCGGCTGTCAACTCTCACGTAATTTTTTTCGTATACATTTGGGTGGGAAGATGCAGGGGGCTGGTATGCACTCGCGAATAATTACGAAAACTGCCGCTAGATTCATGGAGTAGGAGGAAGAATATTTGACTGTATCAGGTTGTCCATCTCTTGATTGTACAGAATTCGTGATTCATCAAGTCACTTCCTCGAGGCTCGGCCGCTCGGGATTTCGGAGCCGCAAAGTAGTTGTCAAAATGGCGGGCGAAGTTGCAACGAATGTGAATCCAAATGCAGAAATTGTTCGCGGGCAGGTATTCGAAGTTGGCCCACGCTATACGAATTTGGCTTATATGGGCGAAGGCGCCTACGGCATGGTCGTGTAAGTTCTCTTTCAAACAACTCGTCAATATTAAAAACATTCTCGCGCTCTTACTCTCGTTGCTTGACAGTCGATGGGACAAACGATAAACAATTCAAAGTCACTTCAGTCACGATTAAATCGTTACTTCAAATGTTTATCACGATCTCCTGTATTAGAGAGACAACATTTCATTTGAAGTTGGTCGAAAAAATGAACATTTACCTTTTATTACTTTTGTTTATTGGCGCCACTTTTGAACACATGTCACCCCTTTTTATAACATCGCTTTATCTGCGAAATTATCATGATTCTTTCTCTCTTTCCTCCAGCTTATCTGATTACAGTAGTATCATCGCATTCTTAAATAATTTGTTTCGAAGATAACACATTTGTGAGAATTTACGAGTTCTTTTTTGCTTATACATATACTCAATCGATATAGAACTATTCGTCAATAAAAACGACTGCTTTGTTGTATGTAACAACAAACAAGTTTTTCAAACGCTAATGTGTAATATTCATAGTTGTCAGTAATAAGCAGTCCTGCAAAAATGTGTTGGTTTCATGCTTTACCATATTGCATGAAAAACGATTCTATATATATTATTTATATATATATATATATATATATATATATATAAATTAGCCGGTATTAAAAGGAGAATAATATGAATCTATTGAGAGCTTGAGTTTTGTATAATAACCGGACTCCATTTCTAAATAATTTATAAACAAATGGAAATAATTAGGAAAAATGGAATAGGATTGGTGAATCACTTTTAAAAAGACCTCGACTGTTCGTTCAGAATTTTTGAAGTAACTTACATCATTTTTTTAGAAAAAAATATTCAAAATCAATAGGCAGGGTATTAAAAAAAAATGTACGAACTTCATTATTATTAGCATGGAATCATTGAATTTGTAAATCTTGCAATTTTGAAATTTTAATTAATAGTTTGAAGAAAATTGATTTTTTTTTCTTCAGATTTTTAATTTGTCATTCTTATTCGCAGCTACTAACAGTACACAATATATTTATCATCATTTTTACAATCTTGTAACAAATTTGGAAAAATTCTAAAATTAAATATTGCAGTCAAAAGAGAATACAACGTTTCCGCACTATGAAAGTTCCTTAATACAAAATTACTTTTTTTTTCCTTCCATTCTAATGCGTATGTCGTTTTATCCCAGTCTTCATAGTTTTAAGAAAGCTTCCCTTTCACACGATAAAACGTCAAGATTATATTTAAAATTTTAGA
>CAKNYM010041992.1:0-10337 GCA_932195095.1 Andricus curvator | reverse complement strand
TTGGGTACAATGACCCCCCGCATTCATAAGACTATCTATAGTAAGTGTATGTAACTTTAATATGGGCGTAGGATTTCGCTGGACCCCCCCCCCAAGCCTTACGTAATTAATGCACGTTCCTTTAGGAATGAAGAGCTAATAGACAAATTTGAGAAGATACATATATACGGGCGCAAGGGGAAAGAAACAATAATATTAGTATATGAAAAGGTCAGCTCAGAAAAGAAAGGCATGGAGAGTTGCATCAAACAAATCTTTGGATTGTTGAATCTGAATGAAAAAATCGACTCATTTCAACCGTAATTATTTTCCCCATGTAATGTCATTTAACTTAATGCGAATCGGTTGTTTTCAGTTCTGCGTTCGACAACACAACGGAAACAAAAGTAGCTATTAAAAAAATATCACCCTTCGAACATCAAACTTATAGCCAAAGGACTTTACGGGAAATAAAAATTCTCACCAGGTTTAAGCATGAAAATGTAAGTTCCAGATGTTGATGTAAATTATTTTTCATATAGTTGATTGTCCCAGTTTATTACATTCCTCTATTGCTTCTTCAGATTATAGACATAAGAGATATATTGAGGGCACCCTCTATAGATCATATGAAAGATGTGTATATTGTTCAGTGCTTGATGGAAACTGACCTTTATAAATTACTTAAAACTCAGGTAAAGTGAATCCAGTATTTACATTTTTAATTCATGAAAATGTTTACATGCATAATGAATCTAATTCATTTTACAAACCCGTTTACATGTCTTTAAAAGAGTGCAGTGTTAGAAATGTCTACCGTAATTTTACGAAAAGTGTGTGCGTTTGTGAAATCTATTGAGACTAAAAGTTGAAAATCTCACATACATTGTTTACAGACTTTTTATGAAAAATGTAAAGGGAGTAAACATGAAAACAATATTTCTCTAACAGAAAGATTTTATTTTAGGCCATTAGCAATGATCACATCTGCTATTTTCTGTACCAAATTCTCCGTGGACTTAAATACATCCACTCGGCGAACGTATTACACAGAGACCTTAAGCCCAGTAATTTACTGTTGAATACGACGTGTGACCTTAAAATCTGCGACTTTGGCCTGGCTAGAGTTGCGGATCCAGATCACAATCATGCGGGTTTTCTCACAGAGTACGTTGCGACGCGGTGGTATCGAGCGCCAGAAATTATGTTAAATTCCAAGGTATTTGATACTACAGGATCAATTTTTAGGGTAATTTTAGTCCTTTGATTTAATGTTAATCAACTATTTTTGCAGGGATACACGAAATCTATCGACATTTGGTCTGTGGGTTGTATTTTGGCAGAGATGTTGTCCCGACGAGCAATTTTCCCTGGAAAACATTACTTAGATCAGCTTAATCACATCTTAGGTGTCCTCGGCTCGCCATCTCCCGAAGACCTTGGCTGTATTATCAATGAAAAGGTTTGCTATTTAAAATTATGAAACTTTTTAATTAGACATCTTGAATGGTGATTAAAATTATAATTCACCAAATAATTGAGTTAATTTGTTTATTTTGGTCTACTTAGGGATCGTTCATAAACTACGTTACGCATTTTTCTTTTGTTTAAATAAAGATGAGAATATCATTTCCGCGAAGTTGAAAAGGATACAACGATATAAACAAAAGAAAAACGCGTAACGTAGTATATGAACGATCCCTTATTGTTTTATCTAAAAAAAAGTCTAAATTTGGTTTGTTTGCAGGCTCGCAGTTATCTTCAGTCATTACCATATAAACCAAAAGTTCCATGGACGAGTCTGTTCCCAGATGCGGATCCGAAAGCGTTAGATCTTCTAGACAAGATGCTAACGTTTAATCCTAATAAACGAATAGTAGTTGAAGAAGCACTGGCTCACAGTTACCTGGAGCAGTATTACGATCCGGCTGATGAGGTAACAGCCTGCTTTTTCAATTGAGAAAGAAAAGAAATGATGAACTTTCATTTAAAACATTTTTCAAATGATTCCAGCCTGTGGCCCAAGAACCGTTTAGATTCGAAATGGAACTCGATGATCTTCCAAAGGAAACTCTTAAACAGTATATTTTCGAAGAAACTATACTGTTTCAAGAAACTCATCAGCAAACGAGTAACTCATAGTTAAAGGGTAATTATATATTTATTGACACTTTATTAATATTTATTATAGGTAATATCGTTAAAAAAAAGTCGCTGAACTGGAATGGTACGTTCCACTATCCTATCAATAGTTATTTGTGATACAAGTGCGCAAAATAGGTGATTGTGTGCGAGTGTGAATTTTGCAGCATAAGCCGGAGGCTCGAAGCATGAGTCGTAGACGTAGACGAGTGCTTCGAGCCGCAGGCGAATGATCCAATCACCTATGCGCACGTGTGTCACACGCTATTTTTTGCAACGCCCGTCCGAAAAAGTTGCTTGGAGGAGGTAACGAAAAATACTAATTTTATATTGCATAGAGTGGAGTAAAGACATTCTTTTTAAAAAAAAGTTTTAAAAAAAATGTTTCAAAATTTTTTTTCTTCAAATGATTGAAAAAAAAAATGTTGTGCAAAAATATTTTGGAAAAAAAATGTCAGAAAATATTGTTGAAAAAAAAGTTTTGAAAAAAAATTTTGAGAAAAAAATGTTGAAAAAAAAATTTGAAAACAAAAAAATTGTTTGGAAAAAAAATGATTTAAAACAAATATTGGCGTTTATGCTCTTTTTCCGGGGGGGGGGGGGGCTACGAAACCCTAGAAACAAAACTACAATCATTAAAACATTTGTTCAAGTTAAATCTAAATTTATTTCAAGAATATACCAACACCAGTGTTTAAAGTTACCTATGCCAGTGTCTAAAGTACCTCCTCGAAAGTGCGCATGCACAGTCTGCTCAAATAAGGTCCTTTAGGCACAGTTTAGAAGCATGCAAACGTCAACTTTAGAGGTGGGTGTTGCAAAAACAGTATTTGTATTAGTCTAAGAGCCGAGGACTTTTTCAAGTTATTTTATTCAGGAATTTTCACTATTTTTATCGTTAAGGAAAACATATTGATTCCTAAAGTGAAATTTTGTCTGGGCAGACCCTTAAAAGTTGTTAAAAAATGGAAAAATATGTTAGTTCCTTCCAGTTGAATTTTTTTCTGGTGAATGTCAAGACAATAAAATATTCTGTGCAGTTGGCAGGTCGCTTGATGGGAAGGGGGGGGGCATAATGACCTAAATATGTTTAAAAAAAATTGTTTAGTATATGTTTTTCTACTCTGTTATTCATGGCGATCAGCTATTCCCTGCAATTTCACCCTGCATGGTAGAGTTTATTTTTTCACGTATGCACCAAGCAGGCAATTTTGGAAAATTTTGACTTCGCAAGAACTTGGTCATTGTGTCAACTGCGGAATAATTTTCTCGACTGTTGCGATTTCAGTTTTTCGGTTAGAGACTCGCCTATAGCTATAACATATTAAACAACAACTTCTGCAAAATTGCGCCGAAAATCTCTACGCTAGTCGAGCTTGATGAAGTACCATAAATAAGACGTTAAAGAAAGTGCAATGATAATAAAACAAGATAAACCTGAAGCGAAAACGATTGTAAAGTAACATATTTGTCTTTCTGGCTGTTATTAGAGGTTATTCCCTGGACACGAGGTGAGCTCGAAACTTGATACTGGTATACATAAAATTATGCGTATTTACCGCAGTTTATACCTAACATAGTCTGTTGCGCCGTGAGGGTGGTCGCAGACTCCTAAACATCATGTGTCTTCATTACAGATTATATAATTCTGGATACAGCTCATGCAGTAGCATTACGTAAAGCCCTTCTCTGCTTTTTCCAGCTGAACATTTAGTTCCGAGTAATCTTGGTGGATAAGATTTGATGCAATGTCATTACTGCTGAGAATTAAGAGCAGTTCGAAAGAATCGGCAAATTGCTGAGCGCGATGGAATAAAAATGCTCAATACTGTCGTCCGCCAACAGAATCCCTTCTGGGAACTCGTCTTCTGGCAACTGTATTTTACTTTTCTTTTCCAAGTTTTTTGTTTGTGTTTTGGAAGCTGATCAGATTTCTAAGAGAGTTGTCCAGCCTGATTTTTGAATTAGGTTTTCAATTTTTTTATAAATAAACAAATATGACGAAAAAATGTCCATTTTTTCTATTTGAGGTTCCCGGTGCTCGTCAATAACAGGAAAATTCTACTCGATCCGGAAGCTGCAGCCTTATTAAAATAATGAAAGTAATGAGAAACTTAAACTGAAAGGACTGAGATTGAAAAAAAACTGTTTGGTCGACAAATACCCAAATAATGAATATGTTTATTAAATTTGTTTAAAACATCATAGAATTTATCAACTAAGTATGAGTGATAATGAAATTATCATTAAGTTCCCAATTAAAAAGACTGAGATCGAAAAAATAATAATTTATCCATCGACAGATGGCCGAATAATGCATTTGTTTATTAAATTTGTTTAAAAAAATCATAAGATTAATCACCAAATTATGAATTTTGCTAAAATTATCATAAAGTTCCTAATTATAATCTTAAGAGAAATTGTTTAAAATATAATATTGTTTCCATTTAAATTTCTTGCAATATAACTTAAAAAAAATATTATAATTATGGAAAATCGTAGAAAAGATTTTTTCAACAAATAATTTGTTTAAAAAAATTTGTTTTGCTTATTGTATAATATTGGAACATCCTTCACTAATGTTACTCTATGAAACTTAGACGATTTCAACAATTTTCCTGTTATTGACGAGCACCGGGAACGTAAAATAGAAAAAATGGCAATTTTTTTCGTCATATTTGTTTATTTATAAAAAAATTGAAAACCTAATTCAAAAATCAGGCTCGAAAAATCTCTTAGAAATCTCATCAGCTTTTTTTCAAATTTTTTTGTCCAAATCGGTCAATATTTGTGGGCTGCACGTTATTTTGAACCAAAAAAGTCATTTTTTTCCCACTGTGCGTCGCATCGATACAGGCAAATAAGTGGGTCTGGCCATAATCGGACAGCACCACTGATCGTGCGACGAACCAGTGGTTCCAGACTAGCGCGGTCTGGCGCCGCTACACGGCTGATTAATGCCGGCAGTCACTACTCAGCGCACATGCAAGTCCTGAATTTGAAATATCCAATTTTTGTATGTAATCGTTTTCCGGTCGTTTGTCGGTGTTTGTTGGTCAACTTTCCGCGTTTGATGGTAAGAATGGTAAAAGTTATCAATATTTCAAGATTGGGGTGCCAACTTCACACCAGCACGAAAGATATGTTTGCTAGCCAGGGCCGGTCTTAGGAAATTTGCGCCCTACTATTAGTTTGCAGCCCCCCCGTCCCACCCTTTTTCAAATTTTTCATCATTATAAACGTTAAAGGAATCAGGAAATGTTAACAAATTGTATGTTATTATTTTTGCAGTGTACATAATATTTTACACGCATAAATGTTTGTTTTGACATTGGATATTTATTTACACATAAGCACATTTTTTTACATAGATTCACATTCACATTTTGTTTTAAAAATATACAAAGATTGTTATATACTCATCCGAAAATATTAGTAATCAATTATATCCGTTTCCTCGTTTTCTCTTGCGCAAATTATTTTACAATTAGGGCAATTGGTACGCAATTATTGGCCACTTGAGTAATTTTTCCAGTTTAACAATTTGTAAAAAACACTATAAGCATCGAGCGAAATTCTAAAATATCCAGATGGAAAATCAATTTTATAAAGATTTCAATTACCATAGTAAGTTCAGCTTTAAAAGTAGTAGATTATTTATATATAAATAAATAAACAATAATGTCAAAAAACACAATCATTGGCCATGAAAACGCAGTGATTAGCATAGGCCAATGATTGTGTGATTGGCCACTGAAATGTGGTGAAATACAGTCATTGGCCACCTCGTTGCCCTGGTGGAAGTTTCGGAGTGAAATTGAGTCCGTTTGAATACGAACGAATGCGAAATCTGATTCCGACCTTCTGGTTGAAGGCTAAATCCAGTCCGAATGATTCCGTCCGATTACGATTGGTTCTTTTTCAATCCGAATTGGTTTCTCAGGTTCATTCCGAATGAGTCCGCGAAAATCTGAAAGAAATTTTCATTCCGTTTAAATCCGCCTGATACCAAATATCCTTCCGAATGGCATTGAATGATTCCGTGCTTCAATCAAAATGATTCCGTACCATTCTGAATACAATTTTCATTCCGGCGCAATACGGTAGATCATTCCGAATGATTCCGTAGCGAAAATTTTCATTCCGTATGAATACATCGCATGACGCGAGCTAATTCCGAATAATTCCGTGCCATTCCTCCTTCAGTCCAAAGATTCCGCATATATCAGAATGAAAATTCCATTCCGTCTGACTCCGTGATGAGGCGCAAATTCATTCCGAATGATTGCGTGCCATTCAGCACTAGGTCCGAGTGATTCCGCATTGATCGGAATAAAATTCTCATTCCGTTTGAATCTGTCAAATGACGCGAGTTCATTCCGATTTATTCCGTGCTATTCCGAAATCACTCCGAATGATTACGCACTTATCAGAATACAATGTCTATTCCGTCTGCATCCGTAAAATAACGCGAGCTCATTCCGACTGATTCCGCATCTTTCCGAATTCAGTCCGAATAATTCCACACTTATTAAAATAAAAAGCCCATCCAGTCTGAATCATGACGCGAGTACGTGTCGAATGGTTCGGAGCCTGTCCGCCAACAGTCAGAATGATTCCGGTTCGACCAAAATACAATTGGAATGGTTCGAAATTATTCTGAATGACACGGAATCAGTCGGAATAAGCTCAAATTATCTGGCTGAT
Organism: Andricus curvator; assembly: GCA_932195095.1. Classification (NCBI taxonomy): domain Eukaryota; kingdom Metazoa; phylum Arthropoda; class Insecta; order Hymenoptera; family Cynipidae; genus Andricus; species Andricus curvator. The sequence continues at coordinate 3,509 of CAKNYM010041992.1, read as the reverse complement.
TCAGACGGAATGGGCATTGTATTCTGAAAAGTGCGGAATCATTCGGAGTGAATTCGGAATGGCACGGAACCAATCGGAATGAGCTTGAGTTATCTGGTATGTATATATGTATATATATATATATAATTAGAAAAAAAGAGTTGAACAACCACCGCACCAAGGATGACAGCTTTCTGCATCCATCTCGCAAGTGCCTTGGCATATTTTTGGCACGCGGGTATGGCTTTAAGGTTACGAACCAGTGATAGTTTCGCACCTCCGAGAGCACCTATCACAAGGACAATTACTTGCACCGAATATTTTGGGTATAGTCGTTGCAGCTCTCTTTTAAGGCCTTGATACCTCTCCTCTTTTTCTTTCTCCTTTGCAGTGATGTTGTATTCGGACGGAGCCGAGAATTCGATCACGAATATAGTTCGTTTCTCGAAGCCTTCGAGAACAATGTCAGGCCTCGAGTGCGCAACGGAGACTGCTGCCCGAAAATCGTAATTCCAGAAAATTTGGCACTTCTCGTTGCGGACAATTGACTCTATCTCCCTTGGAGCGTTCGGCAGGGCAGGGTCGCGACCAACGCCGTAAGAGCGACAAAGATGGTAATAAAACACTCTTAGGGTCGCATTATGTCTATAGATATACGTAGTTCCTGCGTGGGTCGGACACCCTGATATTATGTGTTCTAGGTACTCAGCGTGTGCATGACACGCTCTGCACCTATCACTGGGAACTTCTTGACATAAAATGCGCTCACGTAATGCTATGGTGGAAATGACACTGTCCTGGCATGCGAAAATAAAACCCTCTGTACCTGAATTAAGCCCTGATAATTTGAGGAAAGCAAAAGTTTGCTCCTTCGACAAGGACTGTTTTTCTACATTTCTGTGAAAGTTTCCGTGCATTTTCTTGTCGAGTAGCTGTTGGTGAAATTTTCCAACTTCTGCTTTCTTTACTTCGGCTTTTAGAAGTGAAGCATGTAGATAGAGTGATGCACTTTCCTCAATTCTGATGTTAAAATTCAGGCCAAGGGTCTCGGCCGCTTGCTCCGCGGCTTTGTAAAGGAACGCTCCTTCGCCAATCATCTCGTGGTTCCTGACCATCTTTAGGAGAGGATCTCTGCCATACGCAATGATGTAAGCTGTACTTAGAACAATTCGGTTATGAAGAAACTGTAGATTCAGAGGTCCGCGTCCGCCTTGACGGCGTGAAATGTATAATCGGGGAACTGACGAATTGATATGCAAGCTTTTATGCATATGCATGATCTTACTTGTGAAATCAAGGGCCTTAAGCTCGTTCTTCGTCCATTGAGCCACCCCAAACGAGTAGAGTAGAACCGGGACGGCAAGCATGTTAGTCGCAGATACCTTGTTCAACGCCGACAGATTGGAAGACCCAATCTGTCGAAGAAGATGCTTGTATCTGCTTCGGAGAGACTCCTTCACTGATGTTACGTCCTGAATGCGGCTTTAAGGCACGCCCAGGTATGTATAGGTCTCTCCAGTATTAAGATGTCTAATAGCACTTATATCCACAAGCTCAGGGTCCTTGGGAACGCCAGTAATCATTCCTTTCTTCAGATTAATTTTGGCACATTTGTCCAAACCAAAGTCCATCCCAATCTCTCCTGTGTAGTTCTTGACGATATTGATAGCAGTTTGAAGTTTGCTTTTACCAGAGGCATATATTTTCAGGTCATCCATATAAAATACATGAGTGACCTTATGCTCGCGCTGATTAGTGTCGCCACAGAGGTATCCAGGAGACTTTCATAGTGCGAGAGATAGAGGCAGAAGTGTGGTGCAAAAAAGCAAAGGGCTCATGGTATCACCTTGAAAGATGTCCCTCTGGAAGGTGACGTTGTTCGTTGTCACACGATAATTTCTAGATGAGATAGTAAATCTAGTTTTCCAAAGAGGCATCAATCTCTCTATGCATGTCACTATGTGTGGATGTGCCTTCAAGCTTTCCAACAGACAGATGATAAGTCCATGAGAGGTTGAATCAAAAGCTTTCCGGTAGTCAATCCAGGCCATTGACAGGACGCGCTGATGGGCTGCAGCGTCTTTACAGACACACCTGTCAATTAGCAGGTTTTCTCGACAGCCTGCTACACCTTTTTTCGAGCCACGTTGTTCGTACATCTCTCGCCATACAGGCTCAATTCTTCGAAGAATCCAGTTGTTTAGGACAGCTGTAAAGATCTTATACAGTGTGTTCAAAGAAGTTATTGGCCTGTAAAAAAAATATATATATACATACAGGGTGTCCCAGACTCAAGTGTCCGGACTTATATGGCTGTATAAACATTCAAAAAATATATCGAAAATTCCTTTTTCAAAAATCAGTTGAAGTTTTAGTTTTTGAGTTATTAAATTTGTAAGCTGGACCAATCAGGAGCGCGGTATAAACAATCGTGCTTACGTGAGCGAGAGTCCATCGTAGTGTAGTGACTGCTGTTCTCCCCTCGCTAACCCCTCCTCGGCGCTCGCTTCAATACACTGCGTCATTTCCGCATTTCTAGCATACCGTCGCCAGATTTTGAGCCTAGATATTCCCGATGATAGCTGCAGAGCGTGTCATGCACACCCCGAGCATCTATGACACATACTATCTAGTTGTCCAACTCATGCGGGAACGACCTAGATCCAAAGGCACAATGCCTCACTAAGAGTGCTTTATTACCATCTCTGTCACTCTTACGGCATTAGCCCAATTACCTCTCCGCTAAACGCTCCTAGGGAAATAGAGTCAATTGTCGAAAATGAGAAGTGCCGCATATACTGGAACTTCATATTCTCGACAATTGAGCTGCCGGATCGAATAAGAGTACATAAAATTATTTCGCTGAGAGTGGGAAGACCTCTGGAGGCTTTCTGAAAAATTTCCTAATTTTAATTTTGAAAGACTATATCTAGATGTAGAATTTCATTTCGCATCTTTTTTTCTCCAGGCAAAAAGTTGTAGCTTTTTTATTTTTCTAATTAAGGGCATGCTCTTCGGTGATCACGTGACCAAACCAGTCCTCGGTTATGAAATTTTTTTTGGTGTTCACCATGTCCAAACGCAATGATATATCGCTCTCAAAATTTGGAATATAGGAAATGGGACAATAAATTGCGTTTGTATATTTAGTTTAAGTAATAATTTTGAAAAAAATTATTCATGTAAAAAATAAATGTGTAATATTATTTTCATTTTTTTTGGTGCTCACTACGTCCACAGGGATTGAGATATCGTGTTTATAATTTGAGCGATTAAATAAAAAGCACTAAAGAACGTTTGTATACATCAATATATTTATAATTTCAAAGAAATTTTATTTATAAATTAATAAAATAGGATATTACCACTCGAGTCGAACACTTTGCAGGTAATGTTTGGTTTGATGCACTTCAGATTTTTTGATTCGCGTATGTTGATAACTGACACAAATTTTGGACTAAATCGTCTAAACATTTAAAAAAATCAATATAAATAATAACATTTGCACATTTGTTGCAAATCAAAAAATA
>CAKNYM010041990.1:0-32159 GCA_932195095.1 Andricus curvator | reverse complement strand
ACGTCAATATTTTTCTATCTCTCTGTCAATCTAAATTCCCATCTATAGTTTTTAATCACCTCTTCTGTGTCTCATCGTATCCCACGTCTATAAACGTCTATCTTTTTCTATCTCTTTTTCCATCTAAATTCCCGTTTATCTTTTTCAATCCCCTCTTTTCTATCTTATCCTATTCTTTATCTACCCACGTCAATATTTTTTTATCTCCCTGTCAATCTAAATTCCCGTTTATCTTTAATACCCTCTTCGCTATCTCATCCTCTCCTTCATTTATTCACGTTAATATTTTTGTATCTCCTGCCAATCTAAATGCCTGTCTATCTTTTTTAATCTCCCCTCCTCTCTGTCTCTCGCCTATCCTTGATACAATCAAAAATTCAACTACTTTGTTAAAAATTCATCTTTTTAGTTGAAGGTCCATCTCTTTGGTTGAAAATTTAACTATTTTGATGAAAATTCGTTTCACGTTTGTTTGAAAATAAATTTGTTAAACTGACAATTAAACTATTCTTTTTGAGTTGAAAATTTATCTTCTTTTAGTTGAAAGTTCAACTTTTTGGTTGAAAATTCATGTGTTTTGTTGAAAATTCGTCTCAAAAGATGATTTTTTAAACCGGAAAATTAATTTTCTCAAAATAGAAGAGTTAAATTTTCAACCAAGGAGGTGAATCATAAGAAAATATGAATTTTTAACAAACTAGTTCAACTTTTAACTAAGTAGTTCAATTTTCAACTAAAAAAATACATTTTAACCTAGAAACACTACCCGAATCGGGTACTGTCACGCTTACCCCTAGAGGCTCGCCAAAAGGGAAATAGCTTAATGGTATAAATTGAATTTTCAAATAAAAAAAATAAATAAATTTTCAACCAAAGATGGAATAGTTAAATTTTCACTTAAAAAAATTTGTTTTTCAACAAAATTGTTAAGTTTTTAATCAAAGTGATGAGTTTTCAAATAAAATAGTGAAAATTATATCATTTTAATTAATTTTAAGTTATAAACATTACAAACTCAACGATTTAAAAGTTTTTCAACTGAATACTGGTTAGAGTAAAAAAAAAAATTGTATTATCACAACACCTTTCAAAATTCTTAAATAGATTTAGAATTTTATTTCAAAATACTCAAAAATCTATATCATGTTTAAAACTGTTTGAAATCTTTGTAAATATTTAATTATTTAAAATTTTGTTTACAAAACTTCTAAATAGGTTTCAAAATAATTCGAACTTTTCCTAACTTTTTTTAATCCTGCAAAATTAGAAAAAATGCCTTAACATTTTCCAAATTCTTTTTTGAAAATTTCGGAAATCTTTTGAAATCCTTAACATTAATTTTTCAAAATAATAAATCATTTTCAATTTTCGTAGGGATCTTACAAATTTTCAACAAGTGAATTTTTAACCAAACAGTTGAATTTTCAACAAAAAACGACGAATTTTCAAAAAAATAGTTGAATTTTCGACAAAAAAAGACGAATTTTCAACAAAAATAGTTATATTTTCAAAATAAGAGATGAACTTTCAATAAAAATAATGAATCTGAAAGAATGAATTTTCAACAAAAGGGTTCATCCCAAAATACGATTTTTTAACCCGGAAGATTAATTTTCTAAAAACGGAATAGTTAAATTTTCAACTAAGGAGGTGAATCTAAATAAATTTGAATTTTTCCAACAAGAAGATTAATATTCTATAAAAAAACGATTTTTCAACAAAGTACATTAATTTTCAACAGAATTGGTAAATTTTAAATTCAACCAGACGAATTATCTACAAAACGGTTGGATTTTGAACCCGAAAAATTGATTTTTTAAGAAAAAATTCATTTTCAACGAAAAAGTTGAATTTTCATAAAAATAATCTGTTTTTTTTTGCGAAAAATTGTAATTTTGAGTTGGAAAAAGAAATTTTCTGAAGCAATTCTATGTCATTCGAAATTGGATCAGAGAATTAAAAAAAATAATTATAATTTAGATATATTTCCCAAAAAAATTATAATTCTGACATGGAAGAGGACATTTTTGCAAACAATTATGATTTCGACTTTGAACGTGATTTCTTAAGATTTTTATTTGGAACTTGCAATTTCTAGAAAAAATTACGATTTTGAGTTGGGTCGAGGAATTTTTTAAAAGAATTATAATTCTGAGTCAAACCTAGAGTTGAAAAAGAAATTTAATGAAGAAAATTCTCAAAAACAAAAAAATTATAATTCAGACCTGAAGCAAGGAATTTGCGAAAGAAATTATAATTCTGACTTGGAACGTGGAATTTTATGAAGGAATGATAATTTTCAGTTGGAACATGAAATTTTCTGAAGAAATTATATGTAATTCTGAATAGGATATGAACATTTTATTTAAAAAATTATTATTCAGATCTAATACAAGGCATTTTTCAAAGGAATTAGAATTCTGAGTTGGAACAGTGAATTTTTCAAAAGAATCAAAGTTTTTACTTAGAGCGGGGAATTTTTAAAAACAATTCCGATTTGGAACACGGAATTTTCGAAAAGAACTAAAATTCAAATTTAAAATCATCCTTCTAATGGACACTCTGATTTAGTTAAAAAATCTAATCAGCAAATATTTTGTGTAAATATTTTGAAAAGTTCAATTGATTCGAGATGGTCCTGAGTCGGCACTTTTGTTGTTGCTTTTGTTATTATTTGTGTTATTTTATTTTGTTGTGTTTCAATTCCATTCTCTTGTTTTTTTTAGTTTGGTTGTGTTTTGACTGCATGTTTGCAGATTATTGTAACGGAGAAATGTTTCCATCCCATAAATAAAGTTTGACAATATTCTAAATGTTTTTTTTCATTGTAAATGGTATAAATTTGTCCATTTCCTCTTAAAACTTATATAACCTGCCCTTCTTCTTGTATTTCAGCGGAAAAAATCATTTGCCGACTCAGAACCAGGGGGTGCCGACTTAGGACCACCATTTTGAGAAATAGCAAAAATTAATGTTTTTATCTAACAATGTAACTTTTCTGTTCTTGGTGGAAAATTTATATTTTTTATTGAAAATTGATCTTTTTTTAGTTGAAAAATCATGTATTTTGTTAAAAATTCAACAACTTTGTTGAAAATTAATATACTTTGTTGAAAAACCTTTTTTTTTGGTAGAATATTAATCTTCTTTTTGGTTGAAAATTGAACTATTTGGTTAAAAATCATCTGTTTTAGTTGAAAATTCAACTACTTGGTTAGAAGTGGAACTAGTTTTTTTTATCATATTTTTTTAAGATTCTCCTCCTTGGTTGAAAAATTAACTCTTGTATTTTGAGATAGTTAATTTTCCGGGTTAAAAATCATCTTTTGAGATGAATTTTCAACAAAAAACATGAATTTTCAACCAAAAAGTTGAACTTTCAACTAAAAGAAGATAAATTTTCATCAAAATACATAGTTAGATCTTCAACCAAAGAGATGAACCTTCAAGTAAAAAAATGAATTTTTAACAAAGTGGTTGAATTTTTGATAAAAAAAATATGAATTTTAATAAATATAGTTACCTTTAATGAAATAATAATATTATGGGATAGTGGTCCTAAGTCGGCACTCTGGGTTAAGCCGACACCCTCGCTTGCGTGAGCGGGGTATAAATTTTTCGTGCAAACGGCATTCCATTTTCTTCCATTCTTGTGAAGCAGCTACAGGTGTGTTAATATTTTGAAGAGTTCAATCGATGAAGTGCGTTGGTTTCTGTATTTTGTGTGCTTTCGCCTGATAAAGTCGATTTTTCATTCGGATTTATTTCGTGTGCGTAACAGCATGTAATGTGTAAACATTCTTAGTGGTCCTGAGTCGACACCAAACAGGTGGTCCTGAGTCAGCACTTTTTTGTTGCTTTTGTTGTTATTTGTGTTATTTTATTTTGTTGTGTTTCAATTCCATGTCATTCTTCTCTTGTTTTTTTTAGTTTGGATGTGTTTTGACTGCATATTTGCAGATTATTGTAATGGAGAAATGTTTCCATCCTATAAATAAAGTTTGACAATATTCTACATGTTTTTTCATTGTAAATGGTTTAAATTTGTCCATTTCCTCCTCAAACTTGCATAACCTACCACTTTTCTTGTATATGAGCGGAAAAAATTATTTGCAGACTCAGAAGCAGGGGGTGCCGGCTTAGGACCACCATTTTGAGAAATAGCAAAAATTAATGTTTTTAACTAACAATGTAACTTTTATATTCTTGGTGGAAAAAAAATATTTTTTATTGAAAATTGATCTTTTTTAGTTGAAAAATCATGTATTTTGTTAAAAATTCGTCTCTTTTGGTCGAAAATTCCTTCTTTTGGAGTAAAAATGCAACTGTTTGGATCTAAATTAATCTGCTTTGATTAAGGATTCAACAATTTGGTAGACAATTCGTCTTTTTGGATTTAAAATTCAACTACTTTGTTGAAAATTAATGTACTTTGTTGAAAAATCGTTTTTTTTTGGTAGAACATTAATCTTCTTGTTGAAAAATTCACCTTTTTGATTGAAAATTTAACTATTTGGTTAAAAATCATCTGTTTTAGTTGTAAATTCAACTACTTGGTTAACAGTGGAACTAGTTTTTTTTATCATATTTTTTTAAGATTCTCCTCCTTGGTTCAAAAATTAACTCTTCTATTTTGAGATAATTAATTTTCCGGGTTGAAAATCATGTTTTGAGATAAATTTTCAACCAAACAGTTGAACTTTCAACAAAAAGAAGATAAATTTTCAACTGAAAAAGAATAGTTTAATTGTCAGTTTAAAAAATTTATTTTCAAACCAATATGAAACGAATTTTCATCAAAATAGTTAAATTTTCAACCAAAGAGATGAACCTTCAACTAAAAAAAATGAATTTTTAACAAAAAAGTTGAATTTTTGATAAAAAATATGACTTTTTAAAAATATAGTTACCTTTATTGAAATAATATTAGGGGAGACTTGTCCCAAGTCGGCACTGTGGGCTAAGTCGGCATCCTCGCTTGGGTGAGCGGGGTATACATTTGTCGTGCAAACGGCATTCCATTTTCTTTCATTTTTGTGAAGCAGCTGCAGGTGTGTAAATATTTTGAAAAGTTCAATCGATTAAGTGCGTTGGTTTCTGTATTTTGTGTGCTTTCGTCTGATAAAGTCGATTTTTCATTCGGATTTGTTTCGTGTGTGTAATAGTAATATAAAATAATGTGTAAACATTCGTAGTGGCCCTATGTCGGCACTTTTTTTTTTGCTTTTGTTATTTGTGTTATTTTATTTTGTTCCAATTCCATGTCACTCTCCTCTTGTTTTTTTTTTTAGTTTTGTTGTGTTTTGACTGCATGTTTGCAAATTATTGTAACGGAGAAATGTTTCAATCCCATAAATAAAGTTTGACATTATTCAAAATGTTTTTTCATTGTAAATGTTTTAAATTTGTCAATTTCCTCCTCAAACTTACATAACCTGCCATTTTTTTATGAGCGAAAAAAATTATTTGCAGACTCAGAACCAGGGGGCTTAGGACCAGAATTTTGAGAAATATCAAAAATCGACTTCTTCAATTTTCGCTGCATTGCGAGCGCAAAAATCACTCCACACTGTTCCGAACGACATAGAATTGTAGATAAAGGATCCTCTTTTTCGACAAAAACTCTAACAGTGCCGACATAGGACCACTCTCCCCTAACAGTAGTAATATTAATAGTGAAATAATAATATTAATAATAATAATAGTATCCTTTTCAATAAAAGAAATTAGCCCCCCCCCCCTACACACACCCAGAAATGAGAAGACAGATCTATGTACAGAAATGTTTTATTCTTAAATTATGCACAAATTGCAATCAATACAAATGTATCTGAAACAAGCAAGTTGGGGGATATCTCAGTTTTGGCTGCCACATTGATCATCGGATGTCACGGCAGCTATTGGTAGGTGTCATTACGTAATTATGAATCGCTTAGCGTTTTAGCGTTTAGCGTTTTTTTTTTTTTTTTGCAAGATTCACAAAGACACGTCCGATTAGTTGTTGTCATATCCGGAAGAAAAGACTCGACAGTTTTAAATTTCGACTAGTCGAATTTAAAACTGCTTTTATCGTATCTATTTAATAGCTTAGTATAGTAAAGCTAGTTTATTTGTTCAGACATCCACATTTTGACTAAGTAGTATTATAGTAATAAAGGTATGAGCTAAGTCTGCACTTCAGCTAGATATCATTAAACATGTATCATTCCTTCTCTGGCACATCATACATTGGTATTACTAAGTATACGTTTACTTGTTTTTTTCTTTTGTTTTTTTTTCTTCAAATCATGTGAAACAATGCAGAAACGAATTGCATATCAAACTCTATTATCGGATATAATAGGCTTATACTGTAGTAAAAGAAAAAGACTAAATTAGTGAGGAAAAAAAAGTGTACTGGGGAAACGAACGAAACAAATCCCTCGTGCACACACATCATGTGATTTTTTCTTGTAATTAATCAAAGAAGCCCAGTTTCGCGCTCTTCAAAGGTATTACAATAATTAATTAGCACTCAGCATTGAAACATAAAAATCTAGTGTTGTTAAGTAACTCTACTAATAATCGTAAACCAAAAAAAAACAACTCAATCTTGTGAAGAAGCAAATAAGAAGGGAACATCATTGGGAATAACATTAATCCGGGAAATTATTACAGCTGCCCTTTTTCTCTCATTCCTAGCAATTTATTTTCTTGGCCAAAAGCATTCATTAAACGGATACGTTGTTACTTTCCCAAAAAATTAACGAAAAAACTAAGGTTTAACAAAGAATTAGGCATCATCTTGAGTCTTGACACCTGAGTCTGCTACATTCGTCGAAAAATCAATCTCAACGAGCAGCAGCAACAGACTCAGTGTATTGGATCGTTGAAAGTGAACAAACGGTTTGGCGTTGACGACTTATGCGGTGACGACCAAAGCGCTGTCGGATAAGTTTAGGAGCTCGGTATAAAAATGAGGCACAGTTTCACAATCAGGGGACCTTGTCTCTTGACCAAATTGTGCTGTTACTACCTCCCAATGAATGTGTCCATATATCAAATATGATAGCGTATTCACTATCATTAAACTAAACCATGCATGGATATTAATACGTGTCCTTAAATGCTTTCTTTTTTTTCTCTTCTTCTTCTTCTTCTTCTTCTTCTTCTTATCATTTCTTGGCATTTAAGGAGAATGACGATTTCTTAAACAAGTGTCATATTCTTATCGGTAGCAAACAGTCTTAACAACGAGCATAGACTAAAAATCATGTCGCGTTCCGTAATCGTGTCGTCCTTGAGTGGGTAGGGTATGCGTCATGTTGCGTACTGATGTTACGTAGTAGCTTTTTGCGGGAGTAGTCTTACGTTGTTCGTGGTGGAAACTTCATCTTCTGCGATGATCGCTTAGCCACTGGTGCCGTTAACCAGAGTCTCCTTCGGCTTGTTGCCCGGCGGCATTCGAGGATGACGAGGACGCGGTTCTCGCTGTCCCTTGGGGCCCTGGGAACTACTGTTGTTCGATGGCACTATGTCGTTCGAAGGTGTTCCCTCCTTGCTGGCTACGTTTGACTGCCCATGGTCCCCTGGGCCTGCATTGCTACCTAAACAAAAGTACACATTAAGTCTCCAACAAATGTATTTAAGAGAATTTCAAGCATTTATTGTTTAAACAAATATCAGGCCTCACAGTCCCTATGGCAGACCTCATACAGGGTGTCTACTCAAATCTTGGAGAAAAATACCCTGACAATTCCAGGTTTTTTCCAGGTATCTCAAGTTTTTTCCAGGTATAATTTTTCATAGCATGGAGCCATTCAAATATTTCACATATTTTTAAAAAATCGACTCGGGATATGTATAGAATTTCGCGAGTTTATTATAAATAATGTTTTTTTTTCAGTTTCTAGGAATTCAATTAATATGACAAGATATTCTTAAATATTTTAGCACGATCAATTAATTAAATAATAATAAAAACATAATTATTCATTAAATTAATGTGGGCACTATACGAAATTCAATTTAAACCGATTAAAATTCGTAACTTTTCAAGTAAAAATTTGGATTTTCAAAAAGATAGATGATTTTTTAACCAAATAGTTGAATTTTCAACCAAAAAGATCAATTTTCAAACAAATAGCTGAATTTTGAACTAAAAAGCATAAGTTTTCAACCAAAAATGGAACAGTTAAATTTTCAGTCAAACAAATTAATTTTCCAAAAAAAAAAACAGATTTATTTTTAAAACAAATTTAATTTAACTTCCAACCAAGCAGTTTTATTTTCAAGCAAAAACATGAATTTTCAACTAAAATTATGAATATTTAGCTGGAATACTTAATTTTTCAACCAAGAAGATGAATTTTCTACCACAAAGACGATTTAAAAAAAAATACATGAATTTTCAACTGAAATGATCATACTTTAACTGGAATAGTTAATTTTTCGACCAAAAAGATGATTTTTCAACCAAGAAGATTAATTTTTACTAAAGAAGACGAATTTTCAAGAAAATACATGAATTTTCAATTAAAAAGATAAATTTTAAGCCAAGAATTGAATATTTAAATTTTCAGTTAAAAATTAACGTTTAACCAAAGAGATGAATTTTCAACTGAAAGGATATAATTTTCAATTGGAATAGTTGCATTTCACGGTAGAAAAAAAAACATTTTCAAACAAAGTGATGAATTTTCAACTGGAATAGTTGAATTTGAAACTAAAAACATGTATTTTCAACTAAAATAATAAGTCTTTAACTAGAATCATTAAATTTCAAACAAAAAGATTAATTTTCAACCCAGAAGATTAATTTCTAACAAAAAAATCAACATTTTCAACTAAAAAAGATAATTTTTCAACCAAATATTGAATAGTTACATTTTCAGTAAAAAAAAAATTTTCAACAGAAAAAAAAACAAATTTTCAACAACATAGTTAAAGTAAAATAAAAAATAAAATAAATAAATAAAAAACGAATTTTTAACAAAAAAGCTCATTTTTCAACCAAGGAGATGAACTTTCAATTAAAATGATGAATCTTTAACAACAAATTAATTTTTAACAAAAGAGTAACTCTCAGCCAAGTAATTAAATCTTCATTCAGAAAAGATGGGTTCGGAACGAAAAATGTAGTAGTTGATATTTCAACCAGAAAAGAACGAATTTTCAACAAACTGCACGAATTTTTAACTAAAACCGACCATTTTTCAACCAAAAACAGAATAGTTAAATTTTCAGTTTAAAAAATTGATTTCAAACAAAAAAAAACGATATTGCAATTAAAAAAAAATTAAGCATCCTCTCGAAAAAATTCCCTGACTTTAAAAAAAAATCCCTGACATTTCCAGGTTTTTCCAGGTATATAAAAATTCCCTGACAATTCCAGGTTTTCCAGGTAGGGTAGACACCCTGTCATAGTCCCTATGGGATAAAATATAGGGACCAACGGGTACTTTTAGCCACGCTCATAGGGTACTTTTTTCGCGCTCAAAGGGTAAAAAATCCAGGATAAATTTATAAGACTTCAAAACAATTCAAGCTAAATTCCAACGAATTCGAATGAATTAGAAATAATTTTAAAGGTCAAAAATGCCATTGATTTCCGTAAAATTGGATAGAATTTAGAGGAATTTAAGATAAACGAGAAGAATTCGATGAAATTCCTAAAAATTCAAGGCGAATTAAAAAAATTTTAATGAATTGAAAACAATTTTAAAATATGAAGAAACTTTTATGAATTCAGTAACTTTGAAATGAGATTAGAAAAATTCAAGGGAATTCAACAGAATTTTATGAAATGCCCAAGAATTATTTGTGAGGTTAAAAGACTTCAGGATAAATTAAATAAAAACTTTTAAAAATTGAAAAAAAAATCCATTGAATAAATTAAATAAAAACTTAAAAATTGAAAAAAAATCCATTGAATTAAGTATAATTGAGAAAATTTAGAATAATTCAAGAGAAGAAAAAAATTCAAGGGAATCCCAAAGAATTTAAAAGAATTCAGGGCGAATTTCAAAAAATAATTTCAAACCTCTTCAAATCTTTGAAACCCTACTAATTTCTAACTAAAAAAATGACTAATGAATACAAAACAGTTCAAACAAATTCAAATGAATTGGAAAAAGTTTTGAAAATCGAAAAACTCTATTTATTTCTGTAAAATTTGAGTGAATTTAGAGGTGAATTTAAAAAAAAATTCAAATGAATTGACAAAAATTTAAAAATGTGAAAAAATTCATTGAATTGAGTAAGTTTGAAATAAATTTTAGAAAAAATTAAAGAGAATTCAAAAAGAATTTGATGAAATTCCTAAAAACTTAAGGTGGTGAGTTTTAATGACTTCAAGCTGAATTAAACAAAAACTTTTAAAAAATCCATTGACCTGAGTAAAATTGAGTGCATCCAGGAGAATTCAAAAGGATTTAAAAGAATTCAGGATAAATTAATAAGAATTCAGGGCGAATTCCAAATGAATTGCAAGAAATATTGGAAAATCTCTTAAAATCTTTGAAACCCTACGAAATCCCTCACTTCTTGTGAATAAATTTTTTGAAACCCTTTAAAATATCAAAATCCCTTAAAATTATAAAAAAACCCTGGGAAATCCCTTGAAATCTTTTAAAAATACCTTAAAATATTTCAAAGTCTTTGAAATCCCTTCAAACTATTGAAATAAATAAAAAATGTCTGGGAATCGTTAAAATGTCCTAAAATATTTCCAATCTTTTGAAATCCCTTGAAACTTTTTAAAGTACTTGAAAATGCATGGGAATCTTTTAAAATACCCCAAAATATATCAAATCCTTTGAAATCTTATTAAATTACTGAAATCAATTAACAATTTCTCTATAATCTTTTAAAATAACCTAGAATATTTCTAATCCCTTAAAATCTTTTGAAATACCTTGCAATTTTTTAAAGCTCTAGAAAATGCTAAGGAATTTGAAAAATACCTTAAAATATTTCAAATCCTTTGGTCATTTTATCAATTAATCTGCAGAACCAATTATATAAAAATTAAAAAAAAACAATTGAATTATGTAAAATTGAGTAAATTTATAAGAATTCAAATGAATTAAAAAATTCAAAAGAATTTCAAAGAATTCAGGATGAATTAATAAGAATTCAGGGATACTTCCAAATGAATTGCAAAAAATATTTGAAAATGTCTTCAAATTTTTGAAACCCTACGAAATCCCTCACTTTTTGTGAATAAATTCTTTGATGAAATCCATTAAGATATATTAAAATCCTTTAAAATTATTAAAACCCTTCGAAATCCCTTGAAATTATTTAAATCTCTTGAAAATGCCTTGGAATCTTATAATACCCTAAAATATTTCAAAGTCTTTGAAATCCCTTTAAACTACTGAAATAAATAACAAATTTCTGGTAATTACGAGTTTTCAACAAAAGAAGTGAATTTTTAACTGAAAATTCATTATCAACCAAAAAAAGAATTTTTAACAAAATTTGTTAAATTTTTAACCAAAGAAATGAACTTTAAAGTAAAATGATGCAGTTTCAATCATAAAAATAAATTTTTAACCAAATAGTTCAATTTTCAACCAAAAAGGTTATATTGCTACCAAAAAAAAGACAAAATTTCAAAAAAATAGATGAATGTTCAACTAAAAAGGATAAATTTTCAACAAAAAATAGAACAGTTTAATTTTAAGTTAGAGAAATAAGTTTTTAACGAAATAAAATAAATTTCCAACGAAATAGTTAAATTTTCAACCAAACAGATGAATTATCAAACAAAAAAAATTAATTTTCGACCAAAAAAGAATAATTTTAAACAAAATACGTGAATTTTAAACAAAATATCTTAATTTTCAATGAAGTTTTCAACATAATAATTGAATTTTCAACGAAAAAGGTTATATTCCTACCAAAAAAAGACAAATTTCTACAAAATAGATCCATTTTGAACTAAAAAGGATGAATTTTTAAGCAAAAGGATTAAATGTCTATAAAAAAAAAATGTCGACAAAAAATGGAATAGTTAAATTTTTAGTTAAAAAAATTAATTTTAAATTAAAAAAAAACTAAATTTTTACCACAAAAGAATAATTTTTAACAAAATACATGCATTTGAAACGAAATAATTTAATTTTTAATGAAATTTTCAAATAAAAAATATCATTTTCCAACAAAAAATAGAATAATTTAATTTTAAGTTAGAGAAATAAGTTTTTAAGCAAATAAAATAAAGAATAACTTTGAGCAAAATACATGAATTAGTCACCAAGAAGATTAATATTCTACCACAAAAGACAAAGCTTGAATAAAATACAGAAGTTTTCAAACAAATAGTTGAATTTTCAACTGAAGAAGATTAATGTTCAAACAAACATGATATAGTTAAATTTTCAGTTAAAAATTTATGTATTTTATTGAAAATTTGAATTTTGTGATGGAATATTTAATCTTCTTGGTAAATAATTCATCTTTTTGGTTGAAAATTCCTTTCAAAATTCTAATATTTGTTTGGAAATTCGTGTACTTTGTTGTAAATTCATCTATTTTGATAGAAAATTCATCTTATTGGTTGAAAATTGATCTTTTTGGTTGAAAATTGATCTTTTTGGTTGAAAAGTAGGTTTTTTCTTTTATTCTATTGTATTTTATTGAAAATTTGAATTTTGTGAGAAACTTCTTGGTGACTAATTCATTTTTTTGGTTGAAAATTCCTTTAAAAATTCAAATATTTGGTTGAAAATTCGTGTACTTTGTTATAGATTCATCTATTGGATAGAAAAAAAATCGTACTGGTTGAGAATTCATCTTTTGGTTAAAAATTAGTTTTTTCTTATTTAGAATTAATTTTTTTAACAAAAAATGTAACTGTTCCACTTTTTGTCGAAAATTGATCTTTTTGATAGAAATGTATCGTTCTTAGCTGAAAATTATACTATTTCGTTGATAATTTATTTTAATTTTACTGGAAATTAATTTTTGTACTGAAAATTTAACTCTTTGTTGACAATTAGTCTTTTTTTGGTAGAAGAGTTCTCTCATTAGTTGAAGCTTCATCTTTTTGTTTGAAAATTTATTTCTTTGGGTAAAAATTTATTTCTTCGGTTGAAAATTTAACTATCTGTTGAAAATTCGTTTCTTTTTTTGTTGAAAAATTTATTTTACTAACTGAAAATTTATCTTTTCAGTTGAAAATTCATGAATTTGGTTGAAAATTAAATTTTTTTTTTAGTTGAAGATTTATCATTTTAGTTAAAAATTCACTTTAACTATTCCATTTTTTATGGAAAATTCACCTTTTTTTATTAGAAATGTAATTTTTTTCGTTAAAAAATTATCTGTTTTGTAGAAATTTAACTATTCTATTTTTTTGTTAGGAATTAATTTCTTTGGTTGAAAAAAAAACTATTTCTATTTTGGTTTAAAATTCATCATTGTGATTAAAAATTAATTTCTTTGGTTGAAAATTCGTGTCTTTTTAGTTGGAAATTAATTTTTTTAACTGAGGATGTAACTGTTCCGTTTTTGCTTGAAAATTTACATTTTTAGATGAAAATTAATTCATTTTGCTGAAAACTCGTTTTTTTCTTTAAAATTCACTTTTCTAACTGCAAATTGAACTATTATATTCTTGGTTTGTAAATTTATTTTTTTTAGTTGAAAATTTATATATTTTATTGAAACTGTATCTTTTTGGTAGAAAATTCATCTTTTGGGTGTAAAATTGAATTATTTTCTAGAGAATTCATTTTTTTGGTTGAAAATTGGTTGTTTGAACTGAAAATTGAATTCTATTTTTTGTTTATAAGATCATTTTTTTTGCCTGAAAAAAAAAAATTTTTGTTGAAAACTCGTTTTTTTTTTGGTTGAACATTTATTTTTCTAACATTTTAACTATTTTAATTTTGGATGAGAGTTGATCTTTTTTAGATGAAAATTCATGCACATCGTTGAGAATGTGTCTTTTTTAGTAGAAAATTAATCTATTGGTTTGAAAATTCAACGAAATTAATTTTTAACTAAAACCATGAATCTTCAACCAAAAATATGAACTTTTAACCAAATATTTGTTGAATTTTCAACCCAAAAGATTAATGTTCTACCAAAGAAGACTCATTTTCCACAAAGTTCAATAAATGTCCAACCAAACAAAAAAAAAACGAATTTTCAAAAAAATAGATTTTTTTTTCATAACCAAAACTGGTTTTTTAAATAAAAAGAGAAGAATTAAACTTTCAGTTA
Source organism: Andricus curvator (assembly GCA_932195095.1). Taxonomy (NCBI): domain Eukaryota; kingdom Metazoa; phylum Arthropoda; class Insecta; order Hymenoptera; family Cynipidae; genus Andricus; species Andricus curvator. The sequence goes on along the minus strand of CAKNYM010041990.1, from coordinate 17,945 downwards.
AGACAATCAATTTTCAACCAAACAAATGACTTCTCAACAAAATAATTCAATTTCAAACTAAAAAATATAAATTTACAAACCAAAAATATAATATTTCAATTTCAGCAAAATTAATTAATTTTCAACTAAAAACATAAATTTTCAAACGAAAATGGAATAGTTATATCTTCAGTTAAAAAATTGATTTTCAACTACAAAGAAATGAATGTTCAACCAAAGATATTATTTTTTAATCATAATGATGAATTTTCAACCAAAAATATGAAATTTTTTCCAAATAGTGGATTTTTGAATCCAAAAGATGAATTTTCTATTAAAAAAAAAAACGAATTTTCAACTGAACATTTTTTTACAATGAAAGAAATTAATTCTTAACAAAAAATTGAATAGTTTAATTTTTTACTAAACAGAACATTTTTTAACGAAAAAGATTACATTTCTATCAAAAAAGGTACATTTTACATAAAAAATGGAATATTTAAAGTGAATTTTCAACTAAAATGATGAATCTTCAACTAAAAAAAAGTTTATTTTCAACAAAATACATGTATTTCAAACTAAAAAGTTAAATTTTCTACCAAAAATAAAGTAGGATCATTTTCAGTTATTAAAATAATTTTTTCAACAAAAAAAACGACGGATTTTCAACAAATAGTTAAATTATCACCAAAAACAGATAAATTTTCAACTAAAAATAGAATAGTTAAATTTTCAGTAAAAAAAATCAATTTTCAATCAAATTGAAGTAAATTTTCAACGAAATAGTATAATTTTCAACCAAGAAGATTAAATTTCTATCAAAAAAGAGAAATTTTCAACAAAAAATGGAAGTTACATTTCCAGTTAAAAAAATTAATTCTAAATAAGAAAAATCTCATTTTCAACAAAAAATTGCATTTTGAACCAAAAAGTTGAACTTTCATGCCAAGAACACGCATTTTTTTGAAGACAGTTGAATTTTCAATCCAAAATGATGAATATCAACAAAAAAACGAATGTTTCACAAAACAGTTCAATTTTCGACCAAAAAAAATGACTTTTTAACAAAATAGTTGAATTTACAACATAATAATTAAATTTTTTACCAACAAAGATGAATTTTCAACTAAAATTTTGAATCTTCAACTGAAAAAATTAATTTTTAACAAGTTAGTTCAATTTTCAGCCAATTAGTTAAATTTTCTACAAAAAAAAATTTCAACCAAGAATATTAATTTTCTACTAAAAAAAGCGAATTTTCAACAAAATATAAGAATTTTCAACAACAACAAAGTTCATTGTCAACCAAATAGTTGAATTTTCAAGTAAAAAAGATTAATTTTCAACCAAATAGTTGAATATTCATCTAAAAATATCAATTTTCCAACAAAAATGAATTTTCAACACAATAATGAAATTTTTAACCCAAAAGAAATGAATTCTCAACAAAAAATGTAATATTTGATATTTTAACCAAAAAAGATTTTAATTTTAAATCAAAAATAGTGAATTCCACCAAAAAAGATGAATTGTCTACCAAATAGTTGAATTTTTAACCGAAAAGGCGAATTTTCAACTTAAAGCAAAACATTTTTTACTAAAAATGGAATAATTATATTTACCATTGAAAAAATTAATTTTTACTACAAAAAAAAACGAATTTTCAACAAACTAGTTGAATTTTCAAGCAGAGATGAATTTTCAATTCCATGTAGGTACCATATTGAATTCAATGTGAAACGGTTAAGATTTCATGTCGAAATATATTGAATTTTCAACAAAATATTTGAATTTTCAACTAAAATTATGCATCTCCAAACAAAAAATTAACTTTTAACAAAATAGTTCGATTTTCAAGAAAGTAGTTGAATTTGAACCAAGAAGATTAATTTTTTACCATAAAATACCAATTTTTAACAAAATACGTGAATTTGCTACCAAAATCGTTGATTTTTCAACCAAAAACATGAATTTTCAACCTTAATTTTACGTTAATATTTTTTTTATTGATTTAATAAAATTTTATTTATTTTATTATATAATATATGATATATTAATAGGAATATATTATATTAGATATAGGAATAGGAAAAATATTTTAATAAAATTTTATTTATTTTTTATTTAAATTTTCATAAATTTTCAATAAATAAAATACCATAAATACATGAATTTTCTACTAAAAAGGAGAAATTTAGTATAGAAAATGGAATAATTAACTTTTCAGTTGAAAAACTTAATTTTTAACGTAACAAAAAAAAACGAATTTTCAATAATGTGGTTAAATTTTCAAACAAAGCAATGATTTTGCTACAAAAATAGTTGCATTTTCAACCTAAAAAGACGAATTTTTAACAAACCAGTTTAATTTTCAACCTACAAAGATGGATTTTAAACCAATGATAAACAAAAATTAATTGTCTACAAAGAGACAAATTTTCAAGAAAATACACGAATTATTAACATTTAATTTCCATTAGAAAAAATTAATTAATTTCATGAATGGTGGAAAACTTGAAATTTCACGCAAAAACGATTTTAATTTTAAATTATAAATTGTAAACAGTTGAATTCATCCAAAAAAAAATAAATTTTTAATAAAATAGTTGAATCACCAACCAAGAGAGAATTTTTAAACCAAAAATATGAATTTTTAAACCAAAAATATGAATTTTCAACCAAAAAAAGATTTTTCAGTCAACAATGAAAAAAATTCAACCAAAGTATTAAATTTTCAACCCTAAAGTATGAGTTTATTTTGTAGAAAATTAGTTTTTTTCTTTTTTGACTGAGAAATCTTTTCTGGTTGAAAATTCCATTATTTTATTGAAAATTGGTCTTTTTGGATCAATAAAACTTTTTTAAATATAAAATTACAATATTTTTTGGTTGAAAATTCAACTAAGTAGTTGAAAGTTGAACTACTTTGTTGAAAATTAATTTCTTTGTTGAAGATTCATAATTTTAGTTGAAAAATCATCTTTGTTGAAAATTAGCTTTTTTGTTGAAGATTCATATTTTCGAGTTGAAAATTTAACTGTTTTGTAAAAAAGTCGTCTTTTTGGCCTGAAAATTCCACTAGTTGGTTGAAAGTTGAAATTGTTAAAAACGATTTCTTTTTGGTTGAAAATTCATCTCCTTGATTGAAAATTTAACTGTTTTGGGGGAAAAATCGTTTTTTTTTTGGTCGAAAATTAATCTTCTTGGTAGAAAATGCATCTTTTTGGTTAAAAATTCAACCATTTCCTTTAAAATTCACCTATTTTGTTTACGTTTTAGGAATTTAAAGCGTTTTCAATTGAATTTAATATAGCACCCACATTATTTTACTTAAAAGAATTTATTCACCTAGTTTCGTGAAAAATCTTCTTATATCTCTTATTTTAAGAGCATTTTGACCTGCGAAGCCTGTTATCTCTATAACCATATTTCTGATTTGCAACTATAAAATTAATTTATCTTTCAAATTTAGTTTTTCGATTTAATCATTAGCGACTTTTTCGCTGTCGATGATGTCTTTCAAATCTACAAAATTAGCAAATAAATCGTTTCAGAAATAAATTAAATTATAATAAATTAAATTGGTATCATAAAAAAGAATCCCTTTCAAAGCCTCTTGTTTTCTAAAGCCTTGAATTTTTGCTTATTATTGTTAAAAAAGAGTCGAAACTTGGCAAAAAAGGGGTAAAATTAAGTGAAAATTTCCGATTTTAGGTGTTTTAGGAGATATTTCAAACTTAAGGGCGAAAAAGAAGATTAGGTCAAAAAAAGAACGGAATGTGATCCCTGAAATGTATTTTACAGGCAAGTTGATTCGAATAATAATAATAAGAAGAAATGTAATCTTCTTGATTAAATATCCATCTTTTTGGTTGAAAATTCATTATTTTTGGTAGAAAGTTTAAGTATTTCGTTCAAACCTCCTTTTTCTCGGTTCAAAATTATTTTTTTAACTGAAATTCATATCATTGTTCGTTACAAATTTTTTTTAGTTGTAAATTCATTTCTTTCGATGTAAACTTAACTATTTTATTGAAATATTGTCTTTTTTGTTTAAATTCAACTGTTTTTTATTTAATATTAAACTATTTTTTGGTCGGAATATCAACTATTTAATTTTTCGTTAAAAATTCATCATTGAATACATTAATTTGAACAAAATTGTCAAATTTTCAACGAAAAATAGAATAGTGAAATTTTCAGATAAAAAAAAAATTGAATTGCTAACAGTATATACAATTCGAAACAAAATAAGTAAATTTTAAACTAAAAAAGAAAACATTTCATTTTAAAACAATTCAATTTAATAATAATAAAAAATAAACAACTATATCATTGCAACTAGAAAAATCTAGTTCCCCTTTTCCGCCGGTAGTTTTCTTAGATGAAGAATCAATGTCAAGATTCGAAGACACGTGGGAAATTGAAACCAGATTCAAGTGCATCAAACTGACTGACTTTGAAAAAAAACAAGATCACTGGTAAGATTAAACATCTTGCATAAATATGATCTGATCTAACTGATTAATTAATTTGTTCCTTCTGCGCTAACAAATCTGATTTTTCCGTTGCTTAATTGACAATTTATAGACCAGGCTTGGTACAAAAGTCCGGTTTCAAAATTTCACAACTTTTCCCTGTTCAGGGTGACCAAAAAACAAATATTCATGTGACTTTAAAACAATTCAACAAAATTCGATTCATAAGACTTCAAATTAATTCAAGTTAAATTCAAAAGGATTCAAATGAATTGAAAAAAAATAATGAAAAATCCATAAGAAGAATTAAATGAAATTAATAAAAATTCAAGGTGAATTTTAAAAAATTCAAGAGAGTTCCAAAGAATTTAGGATAAATTGATAAGAATTCAGGATGAATTTTAAATAAATTCCAATAAATTGAATTCACACTGTGAAAAAATAGTATCATAAAATGTTGCATGTATTAAACTGATATGTCGTGTTTGTGTATTTATTAAGCAAAATTTCCATTTTTCTATCCTAATATTTGTAAAGTATTCAAAAAGAATATCAATTTTTACTTAAAATATTATTCTTTAGTCCATAAATTATAAAAATTCTTATTTATTTATCCAATTTTTCCAGTTAAATCCGAACTGAATTGATGGAACCAAATAAGAAAATCTATTTGGTTTAAAATTTTATTATTTGGTTCAAAATAGAATTATTTTGTTCAAAATTCAAGAATATTTTTAAAAAGACATATCGACTGTATTGTTGAAAATTCATATGTTTGGCTTACAAATTCAACAATTTGATTGAAATTGTTTTTCTTTCTTGACTAGTCAATTTTTTTGGTTGTAAAATCACCTGTTTTGTAGAAAATTCGTATTTTTGGCTAGGAAAATCTAGAATTTGGTTGAAAATTGTTCTACTGGATGAAAATTAAATTATTTTTCGTTGAAAATTCGTCTGTTTTTGTAAAAAAATCAATTTGCTGGTTAAAAATGTAACTGTTTTTTATTTTCAATCAAAATCTTTTTTGTTGAAGTATCAACTATTACGCTTTTCGTTTAAAATTCAAGTTTTTAGGTTGAAAATTCAATTCCATGGTTAACAGTTGAACTACTTTCTTAAAAGTTCATTTTTTCGTTTGAAAACTCATAATTTTAGTTAGAAATTAGTTTTTTTCTTTGGGTTTGAAATTAATTTTTTGACTGTGAATTGAACTATTTTGTTGTAAATTCAACTGATGGTTGAAAATTAACTTTTTTGTTTAAAATTAATATTCTTGGGTTGAAAATTGCACAATTTGTTAAAAAAGTTCAACTATTTAGTACAAAATTAAACTGTTTAGTAGAAAATTATTTTTTTTTGTATTGACAATTAATTCTCTTAATTTTTCTTGCGTAGTTCTGAATTTTACAAACATAAAATTATTGTTTACTGGAAAAAACATTCAAAGTACGTGTTTTGATAACATTCTCTATTTTTTTCTACCAAATAGTAAATGTTTAAACTAATAAAGATACATTTTGAACCAAAAATGAAATAGTTCAATTTTCAACAAGAATGATGAGTTTTCCAACAAGAAGATTAAGTTTCTACTAGAAAGACAAATTTTCAACGAAATACATTAATTTCCGACTAAATATTTGAAGTTCTAACTAACAAAGGTAAATTTTCTACTAAAAGAAAAGGAATTTGAACAAAATTGTCAAATTTTCAACTAAAAAATAAATTTTCAATCAAAAATAGAAAAGTGAAATTTTCAGATAAAAAAATTGAATTTCCAACAGTATATACAATTTGCAACAAAAGAAGTAAATTTTCAACTAAAAAAGAAAAAATTTTCAACCAAAAATGGAATATGTAGTACTTAAATTTTCTGCTAAAAAAATTAATTTTTAACTAAAAAAGCGAATTTTTCAATAGAATAGTTGAATTTTCAGCCATAGATATGAATTTTCACCAAATGTAATGAATCTTCAAATAAAAATTACTTTTTAACAAAGTAGTATAACTTTGAACCATAAAAGAAGAATTTTTAACGAATCATTGAATAGTTGATATTCCAACCAAAAAAGAGTTTAATATTAAATAAAAAAACAATTTAATTTAAACGAAAAAGACCAATTTTAAATGAAATACTTAATTTTTAATTTCAAAAATTAATTTTCAACAACAAAAAAACAAATTTTCAATAAAATAATTTAATTTAAATCGAAAGAAATGAATTAACTAAAAAAAATGGTAACCAAAAATGAAATAGTTCACTTTTCAGTTAAACAATAATTTTGAACCGAGAAGGTTTGAACGAGATACTTAAATTTTCTACCAAAAATAATGAATTTTCAACCAAAAATATGAATTTTTAAACAAGAAGATTAATTTTCTACCAAAAAGTCGAGTTTTCAACTATAAAAAATTAATTTTTAACAAAAAAAATTTTGTGAACGAAGTAATTACATTTTTAACAAAGAAGTTACATTATTAACCAAAATAGATCAATTTGCAAACAAGAAGAATAATTTTCTAAAAAAAAAAGTTGAAATAGTTGAATTTTCAAATATAAATATCAATTTTCAAGGAAAGAAAAACGAATTTAAACAAAGTTTATAAATTTTCATCTAAAAAACATCAATTTTAATCCAAGATTAGAACAGTTAAAATTTCAGAAAAATAAATGTTCAACCAAAAATATTTTTTTTTGTTTCATAACAAAAAAAATGAATTCTCAACAAAATAATTCAATATTAAACTAAAAAAGATGAATTTGCAAACCAAAAATATAATACATATTTCAATTTTCAGTTAGAAAAGTAAATTAAAGAAATGAGTTTTTAGCTAAATTAATTAATTTTCAACTAAAAGGAAACGAATTTTCAGCCAAAGAAATTATTTTTTAATCACAATGATGGATTTTCAACCAAATACATGCATTTCAAACTAAAAAGATAAATTTTCTACCAAAAATACAGTAGGATAATTTTCAGTCAGTAAAATAAATTTCCAAACGAAAAACAAACGAACTTTCAACCAAAGGAATTAATTTTTAACCAAAAAGATGAAATTTCAACTAATGAGAGAGAACTCTTTTACAAAAAAAGACCGAATTTCAACAAATAGTTAAATTTTCACCGAAAAAAGATAAATTTTCAATTAAAAAAAGAATAGTTTAATTTTCAGTAAAAAAATTAAGTTTCAATAAACTTAAAGTAAATTTTCAACGAAATAGTATAATTTTACAGTTACATTTCCAGTTTAAAAAATTAATTCTGAATAAGAAAAATCTCATTTTCAACCAAAAAGATCAATTTTCAACCAATAAGATCAATTTTCAACCAAGAAGATGATTTTTTAACAAAGCACATGAATTTTCAACCAAATATTTGAGTTTTTAAAGGAATTTCCATCCAAAAGGATGAATTAGTCACCAAGAAGATAAAATCTTCTCTCAAAAAATTCGAGTTTTCAATAAGATACAGGAATTTTAAACCAGATATTTGAATGTTCAACTTAAGAAGATAAATTTTGAACCCAATATGTACAAGTTAAATTTGCAGTGAAACAATTAATTCTCATCTAGAAAACATTATTGTCAACAAAAGAATTAAATTTTGAACAAAGGAAGGAGATTTTAACTAAAATGATGAAACATCAACCAAGTAAATCAAAAAAGAAAAAATTAATTTTCTACAAAATAAACTCATACTTTAGGGTTGCAAATTTAATAGTTTGGTTGATTTTTTTTTCATTGTTGACTGAAAAATCTTTTTTTGTTTGAAAATTCATATTTTTAGTTTAAAAATTCAGATTTTTGTTTTAAAAATTCTCTCTCTTGGTTGGCGATTCAACTATTTTATTAAAAATTCATCTTTTTTGGATGAATTCAACTGTTTACAATTTATAATTTAAAATCTTTTTTGGTTGAAATATCAAGTTTTCCACGTTTCATGAAGAAATCACCTTTTTTGATTGATAATTTAAATAATTGGTTGAAAATTGAACTAATTGGTTGAAAATTGAACTACTTTGTTAAAAAATAATTTTTTTAGTTCAAGCTTCAAAGTTTTAGTTGAAAATTTATCTCCTAGATTGAAATTTTGTTGTTGTTGGAAATTAATTTTTTCTGATGGAAGTTAAATGTTAATAATTCATAATCAGGGTGGCGATTTGGCGGACGATTTCAAATTCCCGGTCATTTCCCGGTTTTCCCCGGTCAAGTTTTTCAATTTTCCCGGTCAACTCAAAGTAACATATTTATATTTGCCGCAAAACGCAAACATTTATTTTAATTCATGACGCTCGTTCTAAACATCTTTTAACACAACAGAGCAAAACGTTGCAAAATAAATGAATTTTGAAAAAAATACTTAAATTTTCCACTAAAAAATATCAATTTTTCACAAAAAATGGAATAGTTAAACTTTCAGTTGAAAAAATTATTTTCAACAAAAAAACGGATTTTCCACAAAATAGTTCCATTTTCAACCAAAGTGATGAATTTTCAAATAAAATTATGAATCTTTATCTGGAATTTTTCAACCAAAGAAATGAATTTTTAATTAAAACGATGGATTCTCAACTAAAAAAAAACAATTAATTTTTAACAAAAGAGCTTAACTTTCAACCAAATAATTTTATTTCAAACCTAAAAGATGAATTTTCAACTAAAATAATAAATATTTGACTGGAATACTTGAATTTTTAACCGAAAAGAAGAATTTTTAAACAAGAAGATTAACTTTCAAAGAAAAATAAGATCATTTTTTACCAACAAAAAAATCGATTTTTTAACAAAATACATGAATTTTCATCGGAATAGTTAAATTTTCAATTAAAAAGACAAATTTTTATCCAAATTGTGGAATTCCGAACTTGAAAATTTTAATTTTCAACTCAGAATGGAACAGTTAAATTTTCGTTTAAAGAAATTAATTTTCAACCAAACTGGTGAATTTTATGATGAATCTTCAACTGAAATGATGAATCTTTAACTGGAATAGTTTAATTTTATGCCAAAAAGATGAATTGTCAACCATAAAGTTTAAATGTCTACAAAAATAGATGAATTTTCCACAAAGTACATACATTTTCAAACAAATAGTTTAATTATTAAATGAAAAATATCAATTTTCAACCAAATAGTTGGATTTTCATCAAAAAAATATAAATTAATTTTTAACAATAGTTTAACTTTTAACCCTGTAGTTGAATTTCTAACTAAAAAACGATGAATTCGCAACGAACAATGTAAAAAAAAATTTCTATTATAATTCAGAAATATTTCTTCTTTGAAATTCTACTTCTACTCTGAAAACTACTTGAAGTACTTTTATTACCTAAAATTTAGAAGAGGGAACTTTCAAATTGTGACGAATTCCGACTTGAAAGAGGGATTTTTAAAAATTCCTTTTTTCTCAATCCGAATTACAATTCCTTTAAAAAATTCCCATTCCATGTAAAACATTCCCTGTTCAAAGTGAAATTATATTTCTTGAATTTTGCTATGATCAGAAGTAAATTCCCGGTTTTTAAATTAAATTCCCGGTCATTTCCCGGTCAAGTCGCCACACCCTGTATATGTATTAATTATGATATATATTTGTTTAAACAATAAATTCTTTAAATTCTCTTTAATGCTCTAACAATGCTCTGTTCGAGCTTAAATGCTGAACATATTCTCGAGAGCATTTACTCAACATAAATTCGTGAGCATTTAAGAACTCTATTTTTCCAGGTTTTCAAGGATTTCCAGGATGCTAGACACCCTGGGTAAAATTATACCTTTCTTCTTTGTTCAAAAAAAAGGTATAATTTTACCCAGGGTGTCTAGCATCCTGAGTAGCTGGGACTAAATTCGAATGCAGCCCCGGAAGTTGGAACACAACTTTACCTGACATCCCAGTCGAGGGTGTGGAACTGCGATGTCTAATCCTTCGCACTCGTCTTCTCCTGGTGCCCCTAGGACCGCCTTCCACGCTTGATACTGACTCTACGCACACACAAACCATTGTGACCATCTATTCATCTTATCTCATAAACAGCAAGGTTCAATCTTTTTAGTATCTTGGCAAGTATCAAGCTGGCAGTATTATTTGGCGAATTAGTCATTAGTGCCAGAGTTAGTAATGTGCACTCAATTGTTAAGTGAGACGACGAATTAACAATTAACAATTAACAATTAAGACTTAACGATTAAATGATTAGAGTACAAAGTGTTAGATGGTCACAAGTGTTTGCTTTGCTCCCCCATACCATTCTTAAAGCACCCTGATGATACAGGCTCCCATCATTTCAGGATTGGTGGAAAGTATTGGCTTCTTGGGTGAGTTAAGGACCGTACTTAAATTACGTAACAGCTCAAGGGGGAGGGAGGGGTCAAGAGATTTTGTTACGATTTGTTACGGTAGGGGATCTTTTATTCACATTAAAAAATTCACATTTTGTGTTGAAAAATCAACTGAAATCTTTTTTGGATGAAAATTCGACCAGTAATAATTAATTATTATTGTTTTTTTTAATATAACCGTGACGTGTATTTAAAAGTTCAAAGATTTAAATTTTAGGGCAAAGGGAATTTTTATAATAATTTTTTTTTTAATTTGAAGTCATTGATTAATAAATTATTTATAAAAAGCTTTCATTCATGTAGGTAATTTTCGAAAATTACCTACATGAATGAAGGACCTTGAAAAATCATTTTTCGGTTGAAAATTTAACTATTTTTTTTAAATTCGCTTTTCTTTTCTTGAAAATTGATCTTTTTAGTTGAAAATTCAACTATGTGTTTGAAAATTGACTTTTTTTTAGAAAATTATTCTTCTTCTTTGCAAATTCATATATTTTGGTTAAAAATTTAACTTCTTTGTTAAAAATGTAACTACTTTGTTAAAAAAAAAATTTTTGGTTACAAATTAATTTTTTAGTTGAAAACTCGATTTTTTGGTACATGTCTTCAAAAGTTTTCTATTTTTTATAGCGAAAAGTAAAAACAACCATATTTTCAAATCAAGAAACCAACAGTTTTGGATTAAAATTTTTTCACTTGAAGTTTCTTCTCTTTGGTTGAAAACAACTATTTTGTTGAAAATTTATCTTTTATTTATTTTTGGTTAAAAAATGATCTTTTTTATTTGCAAAATTACATGATTCGTTAAAAATTCGCCTCTTTTAGTTTAAAAATGAACAATTTGGATGAAAATTCAGGTATTTTATTGAAAATTCGTCTGTTTTGGTTGAAAATTATTCTTCATACTTAACAGTTAATCTTTTTGGTTGAAAAATCATTTTTCGGTTGAAAATTCAACTAATTTTTTTGAAATTCGTTTTTCTTTTCTTGAAAATTGACTTTTTTTAGAAAATTATTCTTCTTGTTTGCAAATTCATCTATTTTGGTTAAAAATTTAACTTCTTTGGGATCGTCCATATATTACGTAAGACGTGTTTCTTTTGTTTAAATAAAGACGAGAATAAAATTGCTGTGAAGTTGAAAAGGACACAACGATATAAACAAAAGAAAAACGTCTTACGTAATATATGAACAATCCCTTTGTTAAAAATGTAAATACTTTGTTAATAAAAATTTTGTTGTTAAAAATTAATTTTTTAGTTGAAAACTCGATTTTTTGGTAGAAAATTAATGTTCTTGTTTAAAAATTCATCTTTTTGGTTGAAAATTCATTATTTTTGGTAGAAAATTTAAGTATCTCGTTCAAACCTTTTTCTAGGTTCAAAATTATTTTTTTAACTGAAAAGTGATATGTATCATTCATGTAGGTAATTTTCGGAAATTCACAAATGAAACAAGTAAATCGCAGAAATTGTACAGAAATTTAATATGAATTTAACTTTACGCGCCAAAGAAAACAGGTAAGTGAAAAAAGGAAGCTAGCCAACAACAATTTTTTTTAAGTCAGGGATTTAGAAAAAAAATCTTGTAAAAGTCAGGGAATATAACTTTAAATAACTGTCAAGCAGAATAAATTTGAAATTTTTCAATTTTTATTTGAAATTGTTTTATTCCGCTTATAAAAGATTCTAGGTTCAAAATGTTAAAAAAACTTAATATTCTGGTCTTTGAATATTAATGGTCAGGGAAAATGAAAAATTGGTCAGGAAAAAATTAGAGAATTTTTAAAATAAAGTTTTGCGGTAACACTGATATAACATTCTTGTTAGTAATTTATTTGCTTTTTATTTATATTTCTTTTTTTTTGCAGTTGCTTTCTCCTAAAAATTATCTTTTCAGTTGTAAATTTTATTATTTGTTTGAAAATTCAACAGAAAATTTACCTTTTGAGAAAAATTAATATTTTTTTGAAAATTTGTCTTTTTGCTTTAAAAATTCATCTGCTTTAGTAGAAATTTCATCTTTCTTGGATAAGAATGCAACTGTTTGGTTGAAAATTCAATAATTTTGTTGGAAAAGTCATCCTTTTTGGTCGAAATTTCAACTGTTTTGTTGAAAAATCACCTGAATTCTTTTTTTGATGAAAATTCGATTATTTTTTTTTTAATTTATCTTTTTTATTCAAAAATTCATCTGTCTGAGTAGAAAATTCATCTTTCTTTGATAAGAATGCAACTGTTTGGTTGAAAATTCAATAAATTTGTTAAAAAATCATCCTTTTTGGTCCAAAAATCTACTTTTTTGTTGAAAAATCAACTTAAATATTTTTTGGATAAAAATTCAACTATATTTGTTAATATTTGTCATTCTGATTTAAAAAATCATCTGTTATAGTAGAAAATTAATCTTTCTTGGATGAAAATGCAACTGTTTGATTGCAAATTAAATAGTTTTTTTTTAAAAGTCATCCTTTTTGTATGAAAATTCAACTGTTATTATTGAAAAATCGTCTTTTTGGGTTAAAAATTCAAGTATCTTCGTAGAAAATTTACTTCTTATGTAAACTATTTTGTTTGCAAATTTTGTTTGAACCACTTTGTGAAGAAATCATTTTTTTGTTGAAGATTCATATTTTTAGTTGAAAATTCATCTATTTGGTTAAAGTTTGACTACTTTTTTGAAAACTGATCTCTTTTAATTGAAAATTTGACTGCGTGGGTAAAAGTATTTTGTTGAAAATTAATTTTTTTGCTTAAAATTTCTATTTTTCTGGTTGAAAATTCAACTTTTGTACAGAAAATTCGTCTTTTCACTTTAAGGTTCAACAATTTAGATGAACTTTTTTTTCTTTCATTGCTGAAAAATCTTTATTTGTTGAAAATTCATCTTTTTGATTTTAAATTCATTTTTTTAAATAAAACTTCATCCTTCTTGGTTGAAATATCAACTATTACACTTTTTTGTTGCGAATTTATCTTTTAAGGTTGAAAATTAAACTATTTCGTTGAAAATTTAATCGTTTTGCAGAGAATTTAATTATTTTGTAGAAAATTTAAGTATTTTCTTGAGAAGTCATCTTTTATCATAGAAAAGTCACTTTTTTTGTTTAAAATAAATAAATTTGCAAATTTTTATTTTGTATATGACTGCTAATGGTATTTGAATGTTAATCGTCAAGAAAAAAAAATTGGTCGAGGAAAAACCATAGAATTTTGGAGAGGGTCGATTATCCGTTACGTAATTTAAGTACGGCCCCTTACTGAGTTATGGATTAAAATTGATATGTGAAATGGATGCATTTACCTCTGTCGATGCTTGAGACATCCTGACTGTCGAGGACCGTATCTTCATCATCTGTCGTTCGTCGTCGCTCGTCCCTACGATCTCTGCGTTGATTTGAAGGTCGTCCCTGTCTTCCACCGTAGCCCGAGTTTCCCATGCCTTGGTGTCCCCCTCTTGGTGGAAGATCACGAATACGATCGTCATTTCCATCCATATGGTCTCGACGCATGCCTGAAATATTTTATTAATTAGTTTTAGATTTAGATTTATGTAGCAGGGATCACAGTGCAACAGAAGTTCAAAAAAAGGTGTAAGATTAAGCCACAGGGTGATCAGCGATTCTTTGGAATAAAATCAGGGTGGCGATTCGGCGGACGATTTCAAATTCCCGGTCATTTCCCGGTTTTCCCCGATCAAGTTTTACAATTTTCCCGGTCAACTCAATGTAACATATTTATATTTGCCGCAAAACGCAAACATTTATTTTAATTCATGACGTTCGTTCTAAACATCTTTTAACACAACAGAGCAAAAAGTTGCAAAATAAATATATTTTGAAAAAAATACTTAAATTTTCCACTAAAAATATCATTTTTTTACAAAAAAATAGAATAGTTAAACTTTCAGTTGAAAAAATTAATTTTCAACAAAAAAACGGATTTTCAATAAAATAGTTCAATTTTCAACCAAAGTGATGAATTTTCAAATCAAATTATGAATCTTTATCTGGAATAGTTAAATTTTAAACCAAAAAGATAAATTTTCAACTAAAATGACGAATATTTAACTGGAACACTCGAATTTTCAACCAAAAAGACGAATTTTTAAAGATTACATTTTAAATAAAAAGATTAATTTTCTACCCAAAAATACAATTTTTCAACGAAATACATTAACTTTTAAAGAAAGGTTTGAAGTTTTAATAAAAGAAGACAAATTTTCAACCAAATAGTTAAATTTTGAACTGAAAAAAATAATAATTTTCAATCGAAAATGGAATAGTAACATTTTTAGTTTAAAAAATTATTTGTAAACCAAACATAAGAGTTTTCAACTAAAACAATGAATCTTTAACTGAAATTGTTCAATTTTCAAACCAAAAAATTAATTTTTACTAGAAAAAGATAAATTGTCAACCAAAACTTTAATAATTAAATTTCAAGTTAAAAAAATTAATGTTTAACCAAACAGATGAATTTTCAACAACAGCTATGGAATTTTCAATTGGAATAAGTTAAATTTTCAGTTAAAAAAAAAGTTTCAACAAAAAAAACTAACTTTTAACAACAACAAAAACTAACTTTCAAAATAATAGTTACATTTTCAAACAAAAAGAT
Source organism: Andricus curvator (assembly GCA_932195095.1). Lineage (NCBI taxonomy): Eukaryota > Metazoa > Arthropoda > Insecta > Hymenoptera > Cynipidae > Andricus > Andricus curvator. Next base: position 2,532 of record CAKNYM010041990.1, on the reverse strand, counting down.
GAAGTTTCAACTGATAATAATACTGAAATGATGAATCATTAACTAGAATAATTGAATTTTTGAGCAAAAAGATTAATTTTCAACCAAGAAGATTAATTTCTACCAAAAAAGACGAATTTTCAACCAACAAAGATAATTTTTACACCAAAAATTGAATAATCAAATTTTTAGTCAAAAATGAATGTTCAACCAAAGACATGAATTTTTAACTAAAATTATGAAATATTCAACTGGATTAATAGTTACATTTTCAGTTGAAAAAAAAAAAAAATTTTCAACCAAAAAACATCCAAAGAAAAAACAAATTTTCAATGAAACAGCTCATTTTTCAACCAAAGAAATGAATTTTTAATTAAAACGATGGATTATCAACTAAAAAAAAAAAATTATTTTTAACAAAAGAGCTTAACTTTCAACCAAATAATTTTATTTCAAACCTAAAAGATGAATTTTCAACTAAAATAATAAATATTTGACTGGAATACTTGAATTTTTAACCCAAAAGAACAATTTTTAAACAAGAAGATTAACTTTCAAAGAAAAATAAGATAATTTTTTACCAACAAAAAAATCGATTTTTAAACAAAATACATGAATTTTCATCGGAATAGTTAAATTTTCAATTAAAAAGACAAATTTTTATCCAAATTGTGGAATTCCGAACTTGAAAATTTTAATTTTCAACTCAGAATGGAAAGTTAAATTTTCGTTTAAAGAAATTCATTTTCAACCAAACTGGTGAATTATCAAATAAAATGATGAATCTTCAACTGAAATGATGAATCTTTAACTGGAATAGTTTAATTTTATGCCAAAAAGATGAATTGTCAACCATAAAGTTTAATTGTCTACAAAAATAGATGAATTTTACACAAAAAACATACATTTTCAAACAAATAGTTTAATTATTAAATGAAAAATATCAATTTTCAACCAAATAGTTGAATTTTCATCAAAAAAATCCGCCCGCTTCGCGGGCACATTCTCATAGCGCGCTTCGCGCGCGGCTCGCTTCGCTCGCAAGTTTCAGCGCGCCTAGGGCGCGCACCTGTTGGATCGCGCGCTTCGCGCTCGATTGGGTATTCATCTCGCGCTTCGCGCTCGATTATATGTTTATCTCGCGCTTCGCGCTCGATAATGTGTTCACCTCGCGCTGCGCGCTCGGACACATTTGTCGTCTAGGTTTTCACACTTCGTGTCCTCGCTAGTGCACGTTTCGCGGGCTAATACTCTGTTAAAGCTTCATCGTTATGACCTGCTTTTGGTTTAATTATGTCAGTTTTACATAAAAAGATGAACTAATTTACTTAAGGTTCTATCGACCTTAAGGAACACATTCTCATCACGACACTCGCGCTTCGCGCTCGATATTTCGTTTGATCATCATGTGAACCTCGCGCTTCACGCTCGTTTCTGTTCATCGTATAATAGAAACCCAAAAGTTCGCCACGACCATATGTTATGTTCAATCTTCTTCAGATAAAAATGACTAAAGTTGTATTTGATTTAAAATGAAGAAGGTAATTCCTTTACTTTAGCGTATATTTCCGTATCTTTATAATAAATCCTACAATCAGAAAGATTTTTTTCCAACTATCTGAAAAGGGGAGAAAAAAAGTATTTAAGTCGTTTTTGGAACATATATCTTGCTTTTTCATTCATAATCAAACCGACCCCTTGACTACCATGTGATTCCCTATCTACTCCTAACCATATTTCAAAACCGCTTTTCAACACCCCATTTTCTATGTTTCTACTTTCGCATCCCTTTTTCTTTGTCTCAGGTACACATAAAATATCTAGTTTCCTAGCATGCATAGTTTCTCGTAGTTCTCTTACTTTAAGATCATTCACTCCCCTAGCATTCCAAACACCCAGTCTCCATTCATCGCCTGAAACTCAAACTTTACGTTTACCGTGTGTATGCATTTAGTCAATCAAAGTTTCAGTCCAGTCCGAGGCTACTTTATTGTTTGTATTGTTCATGTTTAGATTGTACACCCAACTACCACCTTTATGCGCGAAATTTGTTTTGCGAGTTGAAATCATGTCCAAGTCAAGTAGTGATTCACCGTATAGTGGAGAGTCCAGCTCTAACGTCAGTCCCACGAAAACTTCTGTCACGGGGGGGGGGGGGGGGATGACACAGGAAATGAACCGAAAGAGTCGCAATTGGTTGATGTTTTATGCTGAGAAGGTCACCAGCCTTCAGCAGCGTTGTATCACATAGGAGTTCATATGTTTCCATCTGCGCATTCCCGGCCCACCTCTAAACGAGGAGCCAATAAGTCTTTTTTTTTTTTTTTTTTTTTTTTTTTTAATATATATATATTTATTAATTTCGTCTATTTGGAGCATAGTTCTTGAAATATAAATGTAATAGTCGAATTTTTTCAGAGCAATTATTTTAGTAAATAAAGATCAAGACGCATTCTGAAATAAAAGTCAGATTTCCAGTCAGAATAAATTGTTTAAATTATTATTATATTTTATTGTTTTAATCGTTAGAAATAGTATTGAGAACATAAAAAC